>CM027856.1:19120845-19205056 GCA_016097595.1 Eucalyptus pumila | reverse complement strand
GAAAATTAGACATGGTAATTATATATTAATAAAAAATTCATTGTTACTACTTTCCTTAATGAATTGATGATTAAAAAGAAGTAACGTGTATTTGATTAATTTATATGTTATCCAAAAGGATTAATAAAAAAGTTAGCTTTTACGTTATTGTGCATTTTATTATTGAGTGTATTGAAATCTTTTCACTACCTCTTATGAGTAATAGCTTTGCACACGACTATCTTGAAATTTCTGATGGTAATCAAGATATCTTCAATCTATTATCTTTGTAGAGCTATCGTCATGGACAATTAAATAGATTGTTCCGCTCAACTGTCGAGGTTGTCCAGTATATAATGGAAGCAAGTGACAGATAAGAAGACGCCAAGGAGTAATTTTCTACAGGTGAGTTACAAAAACCCTAAATAAATAAAATGCAAAATAAAGTTATATTTACTTAATGCTTAGGGTGTGATTTCATTTGGGTGACAATTTAGGAGCAAGGTCTTGCCACTACAGCGAAAGGTTTTTTGAAGAGAACGAGATCTTCCGATAAGAAAGAAAAATTCCTCCAACCAGGTCATTAAAGATCTCTAGTGCAAAGAAAACTACTGTCGAGCCTATTTCGGAGGAATTGGACAACAACCTAAAGAACATCTGTAGTAGCAGTTCGGAGCGCGAGGCGTGCGCGGGTGGTGCGGACGGCGGCCCGGCGGCGTGCGGCGAGCTGCTCTTGCGCGGCTTCTTCTTTTGCTCCTGGTTCGGTTCGCAAAAAGAAGAACGAAGAAGGAGAAGAAGAAGGTAACGTGGGGGGGAGGCAAGAAGAGAGAGAAGAGATAAGGTTGAATGCTCAAAGGGAGAGAGAGAAAGAGAGAGTTGGCGTGGGGAGGGGGTGTTTCGCACGAGGGGGAAAAGGAGAGAAGGAGAGAGAGAGAGAGAGAGAAGGAAAGAGAAACTTGTGGGAAAGTTAGGTGTTTGGTCAAATGGGGTAAAAAGAAATGGGAATCAAATCAAAAGAAAATAATTCCCTCAAATAGAAAATTCTTAATTCATTTTTTTTTTTTTGAATAAGCTCGATGATTCCCAAAAGAAATTTCAGATTATAGCACTCGGTTCCCGCTTGCATTTCTGCATCCATTTTCCCTCTTTAATTTCTCTCAAATGACTCTCATAAAATCAATTGATGTCTCACTTATCAAATTGATTATTTTCCTCATCCAAGAATTCCCTCATGCTTCTCAATTTCACAATCTCCGGCTTCAACTGAACGAAAAACGGCCATATCTATCCAGTCAAAATTAAAACCCGAAAATCTGGATGTCACAGCATAAATATAAACATGAGTTCCTTATATCTGCTTATTTATTTGATTGTCTTTATAGAAAGCGAAGATTGGAAGAAATATTTGAAGTTCAGCAGTGATACCGAGGATGATGCATTTAGCGGTAAAAAGACTCAGTGAAAGTATCCGACAGCCAACTCAAGCATCCATAGTTGAAGAGAAGAGCCTAAAATGATATCCACAAGTTCAGATGTTTCTTTTCGAAGATCTGATTTGATTTCAACTTAGAAATCCAAGAGAGCATACTGAGTTTATTTTCGTTCATTTCATCTGAATCGCTGGGCGATTTCGAAACTTTTGTCGTTTGAACTATGAAACCTCAAGCCTTTTCTGTTTTGGGTCGAACATCAAGGCTTGTTTGCCTGCCGGGAATGGAGAAAGTGGAATGGTACTCGAGCCTTTATTTTCTTTACTTTTGTTACTGGTGACCTTTAATAGGTATTGAGAATAATTTGTTATTTACTTTTTGTGATCCCATATTTTAGACCCAAATTTTATCTTAAAGTTACGACTATTCGACATAAGTTTTTTCCACGCTTCGTACCCTTTCGTGACAACCGCCCATTTGGTGACCGTTCGTGATGGGAGACGGGATGAAGGAGCCACAGTTTCAAAGCATAACAAATGAATTGGAATGGTGGAAACTCATTTCACTTTATATGTAAAAGCTTATCACCTTCTTCTCTTGTTCAATTTGGAAAGTTGTTCATTCTCTAAAAGCTTATCACCTTCTTCTCTTGTTCAATTTGGAAAGTTGTTCATTCTCTAAAGTATAACTATTTAGAGAATGAACAACTTTCCAAATTGAACAAGAGAAGAAGGTGATAAGCTTTACATATAAAGGAAATGAGTTTCCACCATTCCAATTCATTTGTTATGCTTTGAAACTGTGGCTCCTTCATATATTTTCCCTTTTCTTGTGCCTGTCATTCTGGAGATGTTGTTTCTCTTCATTTTATGCCACTGTTGTTATTTCTTGAATGAGTTATAGGTACTTGATACTCTCTCTCTCTCTCTCTCTCTCTCTCTCTCTCTCTCTCTCTCTCTCCTCCCTCCCTCCCCCTCCCTCTCTCTCTCCATGGAATCATTTTGGACAAAATCATGCTTTCCACATAATATGAATATGGCACTATATCTTTCTACTCATCTAGTCCTTTATCATTTTTACCGTATCAAATGAGTTTGAATTCTTGATAGAAGGAGCGGGTTCTTAAACTTTATCGAATGTGGTTGGTTTAGCGGTTTTACTTTTATTATTGAACTGTCAAGCATGAGTTGCTTAACATCTTGATAATAGTTTAACAAATGTTTGATTTCTTTGACATAATGAATATAGTTGAAGATCCTATTTCATGACATATATGTTTTACCACTTTGAACTGTTAGGCTGCTTTTAATGCTCAGTATAATCGTATATGTTTATTTATTTGCTTTACTCATGCTTTGTCTTTCTCTATCTTTCTCATCCGTGTAGGTCAATAGGTCACTCTCAGCTCCAGATAACTCTCCTATTTCAAAGGGATCGAATGAATCACGTGGTTCGGAAAAGCTTGACATTCCTAATCAAGGACCAAGAGATCAACTATATGCATCACTTAAGGCAGTAGTCCACGTAAGTTAACTTTCTATTGAGTTTTTTAACATATAGATATACAGTGCGAGTTTTATATTGTCCTTTGAAACTTTGTGATGTAGTCCATGACATTAACTCAATTATACAATTATATAGAATGGTTTACATTAGTAACAATGATAGTGGATGTAATGTAAATTAACTTTTTGATAAGTCTTTTTGGATACAAGTAGTAGATGTAATTGTTTTGTGATATTTCGGGAGATAGACCACGACATAAACGCAATTTTACAGTTATAGAGTATGGTTTTTTCCAATTCACTTCTAAGAGGTTCAACACTTAGCTTTCAAATGCCAATATCTTCATGAAAAGATTGATAGAACACATGAGATAGAATGATCCACAAAATACACTGCAAGGCACTCAAAATTTCTTCATCTTGATTCTTGAAGCATATTTGATAAGCTTGATATAGTTGTGAAGGACACTCCAAAGCTTCATTTGTAAAAAGTTATAGCTACACAAGTTATGTATGAATAGAATACATATATTCCCAATTCTTTGATTTAGACAATAATTCAGAATTGTCCATGCCTTAATGATAAGATATACTAGCATTGATAATTTTTTATTGCAGAAAGTTGTATCTCAGTTGAGAAGAAGTATTTTAGATCATTTGCTCAACAAGGATCCAATATCTTATCCATTATCTCAAGATAACATGGGGATAAATGTCTCAACCTTTAAGGTAACATTATTTCAATAATTTCTTTGTACATTGTTCGCATATGCATTCTTGAAGATTTGAAACAAACATTTCTTGAGTTCAAGTGCATGGTGATCAATAATCAATATATCATATTTTACTCATATTAATGCACACTTTTTATTTGTAAGAATTTGTAACCAATGCTCACAACAAATGACAAATGAGTATATCCTAAACACAGACAAATCCGTCTTCATCGGAGAAAGCAAGAACTCGAGGCAAAAGCACACTAGTAGGGGAAGAGACAGTATCTTTCTTTCTCCCTCCGGATTGTCTAATTGGCACAGAATTGGACAAGGTGGTTGCTTGAACTTTTTCTTTATGTTTTTGCGTAAATGCATATAAATATCTCAATCTATATATCTAATTGTCTAACTATTTTCATTTTTATGATGCGATTATTGATTGCAGAGCATTCAACTTCGGTCTTCATTTGAAGAGAGGCTGCAAGGTTGGCATATTGCATGCAAACAACGAGTAGATGGAAAATTAGACATGGTAATTATATATTAATAAAAAATTCATTGTTACTACTTTCCTTAATGAATTGATGATTAAAAATAAGTAACGTGTATTTGATTAATTTATATGTTATCCAAAAGGATTAATAAAAAAGTTAGCTTTTACGTTATTGTGCATTTTATTATTGAGTGTATTGAAATCTTTTCACTACCTCTTATGAGTAATAGCTTTGCACACGACTATCTTGAAATTTCTGATGGTAATCAAGATATCTTCAATCTATTATCTTTGTAGAGCTATCGTCATGGACAATTAAATAGATTGTTCCGCTCAACTGTCGAGGTTGTCCAGTATATAATGGAAGCAGTGACAGATAAGAAGACGCCAAGGAGTAATTTTCTACAGGTGAGTTACAAAAACCCTAAATAAATAAAATGGAAAATAAAGTTATATTTACTTAATGCTTAGGGTGTGATTTCATTTGGGTGACAATTTAGGAGCAAGGTCTTGCCACTACAGCGAAAGGTTTTTTGAAGAGAACGAGATCTTCCGATAAGAAAGAAAAAATTCCTCCAACCAGGTCATTAAAGATCTCTAGTGCAAAGAAAACTACTGTCGAGCCTATTTCGGAGGAATTGGACAACAACCTAAAGAACATCTGTAGTAGCAGTTCGGAGCGCGTGGCGTGCGCGGTGGTGCGGACGGCGGCCCGGAGGCGTGCGGCGAGTGCTCTTGCGCAGCTTCTTCTTTTGCTCCTGGTTCGGTTCGCAAAAAAAGAACGAAGAAGGAGAAGAAGAAGGTAACGTGGGGGAGGAGGCAAGAAGAGAGAGAAGAGATAAGGTTGAATGCTCAAAGGGAGACAGAGAAAGAGAGAGTTGGCGTGGGGAGGGGGTGTTTCGCACGAGGGGGAAAAGGAGAGAAGGAGAGAGAGAGAGAGAGAGAAGGAAAGAGAAACTTGTGGGAAAGTTAGGTGTTTGGTCAAATGGGGTAAAAAGAAATGGGAATCAAATCAAAAGAAAATAATTCCCTCAAATAGAAAATTCTTAATTCATTTTTTTTTTCTTTTGAATAAGCTCGATGATTCCCAAAAGAAATTTCAGATTATAGCACTCGGTTCCCGCTTGCATTTCTGCATCCATTTTCCCTCTTTAATTTCTCTCAAATGACTCTCATAAAATCAATTGATGTCTCACTTATCAAATTGATTATTTTCCTCATCCAAGAATTCTCATGCTTCTTAATTTCACAATCTCCGGCTTCAACTGAACGAAAACGGCCATATCTATCCAGTCAAAATTAAAACCCGAAAATCTGGATGTCACAGCATAAATATAAACATGAGTTCCTTATATCTGCTTATTTATTTGATTGTCTTTATAGAAAGCGAAGATTGGAAGAAATATTTGAAGTTCAGCAGTGATACCGAGGATGATGCATTTAGCGGTAAAAAGACTCAGTGAAAGTATCCGACAGCCAACTCAAGCATCCATAGTTGAAGAGAAGAGCCTAAAATGATATCCACAAGTTCAGATGTTTCTTTTCGAAGATCTGATTTGATTTCAACTTAGAAATCCAAGAGAGCATACTGAGTTTATTTTCGTTCATTTCATCTGAATCGCTGGGCGATTTCGAAACTTTTGTCGTTTGAACTATGAAACCTCAAGCCTTTTCTGTTTTGGGTTGAACATCAAGGCTTGTTTGCCTGCCGGGAATGGAGAAAGTGGAATGGTACTCGAGCCTTTATTTTCTTTACTTTTGTTACTGGTGACCTTTAATAGGTATTGAGAATAATTTGTTATTTACTTTTTGTGATCCCACATTTTAGACCCAAATTTTATCTTAAAGTTACGACTATTCGACATAAGTTTTTTCCACGCTTCGTACCCTTTCGTGACAACCGCCCATTTGGTGACCGTTCGTGATGGGAGACGGGATGAAGGAGCCACAGTTTCAAAGCATAACAAATGAATTGGAATGGTGGAAACTCATTTCACTTTATATGTAAAAGCTTATCACCTTCTTCTCTTGTTCAATTTGGAAAGTTGTTCATTCTCTAAATAGTTATCACTTTTCTCTTGTTCAATTTGGAAAGTTGTTCATTCTCTAAAGTATAACTATTTAGAGAATGAACAACTTTCCAAATTGAACAAGAGAAGAAGGTGATAAGCTTTTACATATAAAGTGAAATGAGTTTCCACCATTCCAATTCATTTGTTATGCTTTGAAACTGTGGCTCATTCATATATTTTCCCTTTTCTTGTGCCTGTCATTCTGGAGATGTTGTTTCTCTTTATTTTATGCCACTGTTGTTATTTCTTGAATGAGTTATAGGTACTTGATACTCTCTCTCTCTCTCTCTCTCTCTCTCTCTCTCTCTCTCTCTCTCTCTCTCTCCTCTCTCCCCCTCCCTCCCTCCCTCCCTCCCTCCCTCTCTCTCCATGGAATCATTTTGGACAAAATCATGCTTTCCACATAATATGAATATGGCACTATATCTTTCTACTCATCTAGTCCTTTATCATTTTTACCGTATCTAATGAGTTTGAATTCTTGATAGAAGGAGCGGGTTCTTAAACTTTATCGAATGTGGTTGGTTTAGTGGTTTTACTTTTATTATTGAACTGTCAAGCATGAGTTGCTTAACATCTTGATAATAGTTTAACAAATGTTTGATTTCTTTGACATAATGAATATAGTTGAAGATCCTATTTCATGACATATATGTTTTACCACTTTGAACTGTTAGGCTGCTTTTAATGCTCAGTATAATCGTATATGTTTATTTATTTGCTTTACTCATGCTTTGTCTTTCTCTATCTTTCTCATCCGTGTAGGTCAATAGGTCACTCTCAGCTCCAGATAACTCTCCTATTTCAAAGGGATCGAATGAATCACGTGGTTCGGAAAAGCTTGACATTCCTAATCAAGGACCAAGAGATCAACTATATGCCTCACTTAAGGCAGTAGTCCACGTAAGTTAACTTTCCATTGAGTTTTTTAACATATAGATATACAGTGCGAGTTTTATATTGTCCTTTGAAACTTTGTGAAGCAGTCCATGACATTAACTCAATTATACAATTATATAGAATGGTTTACATTAGTAACAATGATAGTGGATGTAATGTAAATTAACTTTTTGATAAGTCTTTTTGGATACAAGTAGTAGATGTAATTGTTTTGTGATATTTCGGGAGATAGACCACGACATAAACGCAATTTTACAATTATAGAGTATGGTTTTTTCCAATTCACTTCTAAGAGGTTCAACACTTAGCTTTCAAATGCCAATATCTTCATGAAAAGATTGATAGAACACATGAGATAGAATGATCCACAAAATACACTGCAAGGCACTCAAAATTTCTTCATCTTGATTCTTGAAGCATATTTGATAAGCTTGATATAGTTGTGAAGGACACTCCAAAGCTTCATTTGTAAAAAGTTATAGCTACACAAGTTATGTATGAATAGAATACATATATTCCCAATTCTTTGATTTAGACAATAATTCAGAATTGTCCATGCCTTAATGATAAGATATACTAGCATTGATAATTTTTTATTGCAGAAAGTTGTATCTCAGTTGAGAAGAAGTATTTTAGATCATTTGCTCAACAAGGATCCAATATCTTATCCATTATCTCAAGATAACATGGGGATAAATGTCTCAACCTTTAAGGTAACATTATTTCAATAATTTCTTTGTACATTGTTCGCATATGCATTCTTGAAGATTTGAAACAAACATTTCTTGAGTTCAAGTGCATGGTGATCAATAATCAATATATCATATTTTACTCATATTAATGCACACTTTTTATTTGTAAGAATTTGTAACCAATGCTCACAACAAATGACAAATGAGTATATCCTAAACACAGACAAATCCGTCTTCATCGGAGAAAGCAAGAACTCGAGACAAAAGCACACTAGTAGGGGAAGAGACACTATCTTTCTTTCTCCCTCCGGATTGTCTAATTGGCACAGAATTGGACAAGGTGGTTGCTTGAACTTTTTCTTTATGTTTTTGCGTAAATGCATATAAATATCTCAATCTATATATCTAATTGTCTAACTATTTTCATTTTTATGATGCGATTATTGATTGCAGAGCATTCAACTTCGGTCTTCATTTGAAGAGAGGCTGCAAGGTTGGCATATTGCATGCAAACAACGAGTAGATGGAAAATTAGACATGGTAATTATATATTAATAAAAAATTCATTGTTACTACTTTCCTTAATGAATTGATGATTAAAAAGAAGTAACGTGTATTTGATTAATTTATATGTTATCCAAAAGGATTAATAAAAAAGTTAGCTTTTACGTTATTGTGCATTTTATTATTGAGTGTATTGAAATCTTTTCACTACCTCTTATGAGTAATAGCTTTGCACACGACTATCTTGAAATTTCTGATGGTAATCAAGATATCTTCAATCTATTATCTTTGTAGAGCTATCGTCATGGACAATTAAATAGATTGTTCCGCTCAACTGTCGAGGTTGTCCAGTATATAATGGAAGCAAGTGACAGATAAGAAGACGCCAAGGAGTAATTTTCTACAGGTGAGTTACAAAAACCCTAAATAAATAAAATGCAAAATAAAGTTATATTTACTTAATGCTTAGGGTGTGATTTCATTTGGGTGACAATTTAGGAGCAAGGTCTTGCCACTACAGCGAAAGGTTTTTGAAGAGAACGAGATCTTCCGATAAGAAAGAAAAATTCCTCCAACCAGGTCATTAAAGATCTCTAGTGCAAAGAAAACTACTGTCGAGCCTATTTCGGAGGAATTGGACAACAACCTAAAGAACATCTGTAGTAGCAGTTCGGAGCGCGGCGTGCGCGGGTGGTGCGGACGGCGGCCCGGTGGCGTGCGGCGAGCTGCTCTTGCGCGGCTTCTTCTTTTGCTCCTGGTTCGGTTCGCAAAAAGAAGAATGAAGAAGGAGAAGAAGAAGGTAACGTGGGGGAGGAGGCAAGAAGAGAGAGAAGAGATAAGGTTGAATGCTCAAAGGGAGAGAGAGAAAGAGAGAGTTGGCGTGGGGAGGGGGTGTTTCGCACGAGGGGAAAAGGAGAGAAGGAGAGAGAGAGAGAGAGAAGGAAAGAGAAACTTGTGGGAAAGTTAGGTGTTTGGTCAAATGGGGTAAAAAGAAATGGGAATCAAATCAAAAGAAAATAATTCCCTCAAATAGAAAATTCTTAATTCATTTTTTTTTTTCTTTTGAATAAGCTCGATGATTCCCAAAAGAAATTTCAGATTATAGCACTCGGTTCCCGCTTGCATTTCTGCATCCATTTTCCCTCTTTAATTTCTCTCAAATGACTCTCATAAAATCAATTGATGTCTCACTTATCAAATTGATTATTTTCCTCATCCAAGAATTCCCTCATGCTTCTCAATTTCACAATCTCCGGCTTCAACTGAACGAAAAACGGCCATATCTATCCAGTCAAAATTAAAACCCGAAAATCTGGATGTCACAGCATAAATATAAACATGAGTTCCTTATATCTGCTTATTTATTTGATTGTCTTTATAGAAAGCGAAGATTGGAAGAAATATTTGAAGTTCAGCAGTGATACCGAGGATGATGCATTTAGCGGTAAAAAGACTCAAAGAAAGTATCCGACAGCCAACTCAAGCATCCATAGTTGAAGAGAAGAGCCTAAAATGATATCCACAAGTTCAGATGTTTCTTTTCGAAGATCTGATTTGATTTCAACTTAGAAATCCAAGAGAGCATACTGAGTTTATTTTCGTTCATTTCATCTGAATCGCTGGGCGATTTCGAAACTTTTGTCGTTTGAACTATGAAACCTCAAGCCTTTTCTGTTTTGGGTCGAACATCAAGGCTTGTTTGCCTGCCGGGAATGGAGAAAGTGGAATGGTACTCGAGCCTTTATTTTCTTTACTTTTGTTACTGGTGACCTTTAATAGGTATTGAGAATAATTTGTTATTTACTTTTTGTGATCCCACATTTTAGACCCAAATTTTATCTTAAAGTTACGACTATTCGACATAAGTTTTTTCCACGCTTCGTACCCTTTCGTGACAACCGCCCATTTGGTGACCGTTCGTGATGGGAGACGGGATGAAGGAGCCACAGTTTCAAAGCATAACAAATGAATTGGAATGGTGGAAACTCATTTCACTTTATATGTAAAAGCTTATCACCTTCTTCTCTTGTTCAATTTGGAAAGTTGTTCATTCTCTAAAAGCTTATCACCTTCTTCTTTTGTTCAATTTGGAAAGTTGTTCATTCTCTAAAGTATAACTATTTAGAGAATGAACAACTTTCCAAATTGAACAAGAGAAGAAGGTGATAAGCTTTTACATATAAAGTGAAATGAGTTTCCACCATTCCAATTCATTTGTTATGCTTTGAAACTGTGGCTCCTTCATATATTTTCCCTTTTCTTGTGCCTGTCATTCTGGAGATGTTGTTTCTCTTCATTTTATGCCACTGTTGTTATTTCTTGAATGAGTTATAGGTACTTGATACTCTCTCTCTCTCTCTCTCTCTCTCTCTCTCTCTCTCTCTCTCCTCCCTCTCCCTCCCTCCCTCCCCCTCTCTCCATGGAATCATTTTGGACAAAATCATGCTTTCCACATAATATGAATATGGCACTATATCTTTCTACTCATCTAGTCCTTTATCATTTTTACCGTATCTAATGAGTTTGAATTCTCGATAGAAGGAGCGGGTTCTTAAACTTTATCGAATGTGGTTGGTTTAGTGGTTTTACTTTTATTATTGAACTGTCAAGCATGAGTTGCTTAACATCTTGATAATAGTTTAACAAATGTTTGATTTCTTTGACATAATGAATATAGTTGAAGATCCTATTTCATGACATATATGTTTTACCACTTTGAACTGTTAGGCTGCTTTTAATGCTCAGTATAATCGTATATGTTTATTTATTTGCTTTACTCATGCTTTGTCTTTCTCTATCTTTCTCATCCGTGTAGGTCAATAGGTCACTCTCAGCTCCAGATAACTCTCCTATTTCAAAGGGATCGAATGAATCACGTGGTTCGGAAAAGCTTGACATTCCTAATCAAGGACCAAGAGATCAACTATATGCATCACTTAAGGCAGTAGTCCACGTAAGTTAACTTTCTATTGAGTTTTTTAACATATAGATATACAGTGCGAGTTTTATATTGTCCTTTGAAACTTTGTGATGTAGTCCATGACATTAACTCAATTATACAATTATATAGAATGGTTTACATTAGTAACAACGATAGTGGATGTAATGTAAATTAACTTTTTGATAAGTCTTTTTGGATACAAGTAGTAGATGTAATTGTTTTGTGATATTTCGGGAGATAGACCACGACATAAACGCAATTTTACAGTTATAGAGTATGGTTTTTTCCAATTCACTTCTAAGAGGTTCAACACTTAGCTTTCAAATGCCAATATCTTCATGAAAAGATTGATAGAACACATGAGATAGAATGATCCACAAAATACACTGCAAGGCACTCAAAATTTCTTCATCTTGATTCTTGAAGCATATTTGATAAGCTCGATATAGTTGTGAAGGACACTCCAAAGCTTCATTTGTAAAAAGTTATAGCTACACAAGTTATGTATGAATAGAATACATATATTCCCAATTCTTTGATTTAGACAATAATTAAGAATTGTCCATGCCTTAATGATAAGATATACTAGCATTGATAATTTTTTATTGCAGAAAGTTGTATCTCAGTTGAGAAGAAGTATTTTAGATCATTTGCTCAACAAGGATCCAATATCTTATCCATTATCTCAAGATAACATGGGGATAAATGTCTCAACCTTTAAGGTAACATTATTTCAATAATTTCTTTGTACATTGTTCGCATATGCATTCTTGAAGATTTGAAACAAACATTTCTTGAGTTCAAGTGCATGGTGATCAATAATCAATATATCATATTTTACTCATATTAATGCACACTTTTTATTTGTAAGAATTTGTAACCAATGCTCACAACAAATGACAAATGAGTATATCCTAAACACAGACAAATCCGTCTTCATCGGAGAAAGCAAGAACTCGAGGCAAAAGCACACTAGTAGGGGAAGAGACAGTATCTTTCTTTCTCCCTCCGGATTGTCTAATTGGCACAGAATTGGACAAGGTGGTTGCTTGAACTTTTCTTTATGCTTTTGCGTAAATGCATATAAATATCTCAATCTATATATCTAATTGTCTAACTATTTTCATTTTTATGATGCGATTATTGATTGCAGAGCATTCAACTTCGGTCTTCATTTGAAGAGAGGCTGCAAGGTTGGCATATTGCATGCAAACAACGAGTAGATGGAAAATTAGACATGGTAATTATATATTAATAAAAAATTCATTGTTACTACTTTCCTTAATGAATTGATGATTAAAAATGTGACATCCTGAAATTCGACCCCGTTTCGATAAAATGAAATGTGCATTTCGTCGACGTGCCTATGGTCCTTTTTCTCTGAGCTGATCACTCACGAGTTAACTAACCAATTGGGTGAAGCTGTTAAGGGATATATCCATGGTAAAATCCCTAAAAGCTGCCTAATTGGTTGGATTGCACTAAAATCACGTCCGGTCGATTTTAACCATGGAATTTGATTTGGTTTCGGGAATCGAATATTCGAGAGTGTCACAATTCATTTTTAGGACCATCTCATCGTCGATCAATTTATTGCCGAGTCCGAAATTTCAATAAAGAAATTATCGGAGGAAGAATTGAAGACCAAAAGAAAATAGAAAGGAAAAGGAAAAGAGAAAAGGAAAATTGGCATAAAGGCATTATGCATTTTCTTTTTCCTTTTTCTCTCTCCCTCTCTTTCCTTTCTTTTCTTTCTTTTTCTTTCTTTTCTCTCTCTTCTCTTTCCTCTCCCCTCCCCATCGTGCGGACAGCCCCCCCACCGACATCTCTCTCTCTCTCTCTCTCTCTCTCTTATTTGACCGGTCAAGCCTCATCTACTTCTCTCTTTCCTCTCTTTCTTCTCTCTCTCGACTTTTTCTCCCTCCTTCCCCTGTTTGCTCGACTCGAACCGAATCGGAAGCTCGAGCGAAAGCCGTCGTCGCTGCACCGTCGCCGCCCTTCCCGCCGCCGCACCGACACGCCCGCGCAGCCGCCCGCCGCCGTGCCCCCCGTCGTCCCGCCGTCCGCACGCGCCCAGGCGTTCCTCCCCCGTGCGATCCAGCTCTGCTCAGCTCGGTTCCGCCCTGTTCCGCCCCGTCCGGCCACCTCCGGCCACCGCCCAGCCCCGCCGGACCTCCCCCGTGTCCCCCTCACCCTCCGCCGGCTTCCCTCGCCGCCCTAGCCGCCAGACGAGCTTCGTCCAGCCAAGAACAGTGGCTGGAAAAATGGGTTTCCAGCACTGTTCAAGGCCGTTTTGGGCCGTTTCCCGGGCCCGAACCCGAGGCCCGCTTTGGAGTTTGGCGTTCCTCGCGTCGCCGCCGTCGGATTGATCCGATTTGCGCGCGATTTGGTGAGTAATCTCACTAATCCTGGATTAGTTGGCTAATTATGCTTAAGGTTGGTTTATATTTAATTAATTATATTTAGGTTGTTAGATTAGAATAAATTAGCAATTATTAGTGAATTGTGATGCGATTTAGATAAATTGATTGCGCAATTAGCAAGTAGACGTGGTCTACTAATTATTGGAAGTGCTTCGCGAATTTTCCCGACCCTTAGTGGGCTCCAATTAGGCTTTTCGGGCCTAAGTGGATATTTTTAGTATTTAAATATTAATTTTCGGAATTAAATTAAATAATTATTTATTTTCCGAAAATTCAACTGAGATGGCTTGGAACCGGAAAATTATGCTGATGACCGTGGTGAAGTCCGTTTATTTAATCGGGCTTTATTTTGAGCTAAATTGAATTTTTAATATTAATTATTTAATTTTCGAAATTAATTATTTAATTAATTATTTTTCGGAAATTAAGATTTTGATGGCCGACGACCGAAATCTCGTGCTGATCGTCGTGGCGCAGTCCGTTTATTTATTTGAGCTCCACGTTGTATGGAATTAAATAAATTGTGATATTTTGGGGATTTACCCTAAATTGGTTGGAATTGATTGAGATTGAATTATTGATTTGTGATTGGCCAAGTATGTTATTCAGCATTTGCAATGCTTGGTTGAGTTGTAAAGTGAGTAGAATTGTGAGAGTGATTTGAATATACTCTTGGCTAAGATCCATCGCGTATGTTAATATCGTGTGAAAATTGAGTGAGTTGATGAGTATGTGGGGATTCATCCCAAGATTGATCAATGTCGGTATTCAATTAGAATTTGACTATGAGAGGTTGTGAGTTGAACCTCGGAAGCCGCCGAAGTATGGCTATGCCAGTTGGGCCGAGATTTGCCACCGAATTTGGAGTCGGTCGTGCCCGTTGGGCCGTAAATTGCCACCTATTAAAGGTCGCGCCTGTTAAGGCCGTAATTTTCCACCCGATAAGGGTCGCGCCTGATAAGGCCGTAATTTGCCACCATTAAAGGTCGCGCCCATTGGGCCATAATTTGCTACCTAAAGATAGGTCGTGTCCTTCGGGACTGTAATTTGTTGCCAAGAAATTTGGTAGTCTATGCTTGTGAAGTCGTGAGTACGATTTGAACCTGAATAAGGGAAACGACTGGGGAATGGTCGAATTGACATGAAATCGACTAGGTCGATGGATCGAGATATTGATCTGTGATGTAATTGCTTGGGTGCCTATTGAACTGTGCTAATATGCAGGTGGAGTCTGAGGCCAAGGTAAGTCCTCTGCCCTGTGCGTGTTTAGGCAGCCTATAGTATAATAGTTTACTAATCGGGCTTAGTGGGGTAGAACTCGCTAAGACGTAGTCTCATCCCAGTTTGGGGAAATCATTTCAGGACCCCGCTGAGGAGCTGAGGAGGAGTCTGAGAAGGAGAACTCGGAGGTGAAACTTAAGGAGAAAGATTTTTGGGAGAAGAAGATAATCCCGAGAAGGGCCTTGAGTACGGCCCGGATGACTGAGAGTTTATCTTATTTTGAGATCTCTTTTTTTGATGTGATTAAAGTTTAGAGTAAAAAGTTGTAGAATGCTCTGGTTTGTGTTTTGTATAAAAGTTTGGTTATAAATTTCAATATGAAAAATATGGCCCTGCTTTTCTATCCCATCGTTTTATTGTCTGGGGATTTTAACTGCTTCCGCATGTGCTTAATAAATGAAAGGGTCGGCGATACTAGTCCTGGGATATCGCATTATAAAATCGACCAAGTGAGAATGATGTGTGCATGCCCGAGGATCGGGGCGTGACAAAAAAGAAGTATAGCACTCGGTTCCCGCTTGCATTTCTGCATCCATTTTCCCTCTTTAATTTCTCTCAAATGACTCTCATAAAATCAATTGATGTCTCACTTATCAAATTGATTATTTTCCTCATCCAAGAATTCCCTCATGCTTCTCAATTTCACAATCTCCGGCTTCAACTGAACGAAAACGGCCATATCTATCCAGTCAAAATTAAAACCCGAAAATTTGGATGTCACAGCATAAATATAAACATGAGTTCCTTATATCTGCTTATTTATTTGATTGTCTTTATAGAAAGCGAAGATTGGAAGAAATATTTGAAGTTCAGCGGTGATACCGAGGATGATGCATTTAGCGGTAAAAAGACTCGTGAAAGTATCCGACAGCCAACTCAAGCATCCATAGTTGAAGAGAAGAGCCTAAAATGATATCCACAAGTTCAGATGTTTCTTTTCGAAGATCTGATTTGATTTCAACTTAGAAATCCAAGAGAGCATACTGAGTTTATTTTCGTTCATTTCATCTGAATCGCTGGGCGATTTCGAAACTTTTGTCGTTTGAACTATGAAACCTCAAGCCTTTTCTGTTTTGGGTCGAACATCAAGGCTTGTTTGCCTGCCGGGAATGGAGAAAGTGGAATGGTACTCGAGCCTTTATTTTCTTTACTTTTGTTACCGGTGACCTTTAATAGGTATTGAGAATAATTTGTTATTTACTTTTTGTGATCCCACATTTTAGACCCAAATTTTATCTTAAAGTTACGACTATTCGACATAAGTTTTTTCCACGCTTCGTACCCTTTCGTGACAACCACCCATTTGGTGACCGTTCGTGATGGGAGACGGGATGAAGGAGCCACAGTTTTAAAGCATAACAAATGAATTGGAATGGTGGAAACTCATTTCACTTTATATGTAAAAGCTTATCACCTTCTTCTCTTGTTCAATTTGGAAAGTTGTTCATTCTCTAAAAGCTTATCACCTTCTTCTCTTGTTCAATTTGGAAAGTTGTTCATTCTCTAAAGTATAACTATTTAGAGAATGAACAACTTTCCAAATTGAACAAGAGAAGAAGGTGATAAGCTTTTACATATAAAGTGAAATGAGTTTCCACCATTCCAATTCATTTGTTATGCTTTGAAACTGTGGCTCCTTCATATATTTTCCCTTTTCTTGTGCCTGTCATTCTGGAGATGTTGTTTCTCTTCATTTTATGCCACTGTTGTTATTTCTTGAATGAGTTATAGGTACTTGATACTCTCTCTCTCTCTCTCTCTCTCTCTCTCTCTCTCTCTCTCTCTCTCCCTCCCTCCCTCCCTCCCTCCCTCTCTCTCCATGGAATCATTTTGGACAAAATCATGCTTTCCACATAATATGAATATGGCACTATATCTTTCTACTCATCTAGTCCTTTATCATTTTTACCGTATCTAATGAGTTTGAATTCTCGATAGAAGGAGCGGGTTCTTAAACTTTATCGAATGTGGTTGGTTTAGCGGTTTTACTTTTATTATTGAACTGTCAAGCATGAGTTGCTTAACATCTTGATAATAGTTTAACAAATGTTTGATTTCTTTTACATAATGAATATAGTTGAAGATCCTATTTCATGACATATATGTTTTACCACTTTGAACTGTTAGGCTGCTTTTAATGCTCAGTATAATCGTATATGTTTATTTATTTGCTTTACTCATGCTTTGTCTTTCTCTATCTTTCTCATCCGTGTAGGTCAATAGGTCACTCTCAGCTCCAGATAACTCTCCTATTTCAAAGGGATCGAATGAATCACGTGGTTCGGAAAAGCTTGACATTCCTAATCAAGGACCAAGAGATCAACTATATGCATCACTTAAGGCAGTAGTCCACGTAAGTTAACTTTCTATTGAGTTTTTTAACATATAGATATACAGTGCGAGTTTTATATTGTCCTTTGAAACTTTGTGATGTAGTCCATGACATTAACTCAATTATACAATTATATAGAATGGTTTACATTAGTAACAATGATAGTGGATGTAATGTAAATTAACTTTTTGATAAGTCTTTTTGGATACAAGTAGTAGATGTAATTGTTTTGTGATATTTCGGGAGATAGACCACGACATAAACGCAATTTTACAGTTATAGAGTATGGTTTTTTCCAATTCACTTCTAAGAGGTTCAACACTTAGCTTTCAAATGCCAATATCTCCATGAAAAGATTGATAGAACACATGAGATAGAATGATCCACAAAATACACTGCAAGGCACTCAAAATTTCTTCATCTTGATTCTTGAAGCATATTTGATAAGCTTGATATAGTTGTGAAGGACACTCCAAAGCTTCATTTGTAAAAAGTTATAGCTACACAAGTTATGTATGAATACAATACATATATTCCCAATTCTTTGATTTAGACAATAATTCAGAATTGTCCATGCCTTAATGATAAGATATACTAGCATTGATAATTTTTTATTGCAGAAAGTTGTATCTCAGTTCAGAAGAAGTATTTTAGATCATTTGCTCAACAAGGATCCAATATCTTATCCATTATCTCAAGATAACATGGGGATAAATGTCTCAACCTTTAAGGTAACATTATTTCAATAATTTCTTTGTACATTGTTCGCATATGCATTCTTGAAGATTTGAAACAAACATTTCTTGAGTTCAAGTGCATGGTGATCAATAATCAATATATCATATTTTACTCATATTAATGCACGCTTTTTATTTGTAAGAATTTGTAACCAATGCTCACAACAAATGACAAATGAGTATATCCTAAACACAGACAAATCCGTCTTCATCGGAGAAAGGAAGAACTCGAGGCAAAAGCACACTAGTAGGGGAAGAGACAGTATCTTTCTTTCTCCTCCGGATTGTCTAATTGGCACAGAATTGGACAAGGTGGTTGCTTGAACTTTTTCTTTATGTTTTTGCGTAAATGCATATAAATATCTCAATCTATATATCTAATTGTCTAACTATTTTCATTTTTATGATGCGATTATTGATTGCAGAGCATTCAACTTCGGTCTTCATTTGAAGAGAGGCTGCAAGGTTGGCATATTGCATGCAAACAACGAGTAGATGGAAAATTAGACATGGTAATTATATATTAATAAAAAATTCATTGTTACTACTTTCCTTAATGAATTGATGATTAAAAAGAAGTAACGTGTATTTGATTAATTTATATGTTATCCAAAAGGATTAATAAAAAAGTTAGCTTTTACGTTATTGTGCATTTTATTATTGAGTGTATTGAAATCTTTTCACTAACTCTTATGAGTAATAGCTTTGCACACGACTATCTTGAAATTTCTGATGGTAATCAAGATATCTTCAATCTATTATCTTTGTAGAGCTATCGTCATGGACAATTAAATAGATTGTTCCGCTCAACTGTCGAGGTTGTCCAGTATATAATGGAAGCAGTGACAGATAAGAAGACGCCAAGGAGTAATTTTGTATAGGTGAGTTACAAAAACCCTAAATAAATAAAATGCAAAATAAAGTTATATTTACTTAATGATTAGGGTGTGATTTCATTTGGGTGACAATTTAGGAGCAGGGTCTTGCCACTACAGCGAAAGGTTTTTTGAAGAGAACGAGATCTTCCGATAAGAAAGAAAAAATTCCTCCAACCAAGTCATTAAAGATCTCTAGTGCAAAGAAAACTACTGTCGAGCCTATTTCGGAGGAATTGGACAACAACCTAAAGAACATCTGTAGTAGCAGTTCGGAGCGCGCGGCGTGCGCTGGTGGTGCGGACAGCGGCCCGGCGGCGTGCGGCGAGCTGCTCTTGCGCGGCTTCTTCTTTTGCTTCTGGTTCGGTTCGCAAAAAGAAGAACGAAGAAGGAGAAGAAGAAGGTAACGTGGGGGAGGAGGCAAGAAGAGAGAGAAGAGATAAGGTTGAATGCTCAAAGGGAGAGAGAGAAAGAGAGAGTTGGCGTGGGGAGGGGTGTTTCGCACGAGGGGAAAAGGAGAGAAGGAGAGAGAGAGAGAGAGAAGGAAAGAGAAACTTGTGGGAAAGTTAGGTGTTTGGTCAAATGGGGTAAAAAGAAATGGGAATCAAATCAAAAGAAAATAATTCCCTCAAATAGAAAATTCTTAATTCATTTTTTTCTTTTGAATAAGCTCGATGATTCCCAAAAGAAATTTCAGATTATAGCACTCGGTTCCCGCTTGCATTTCTGCATCCATTTTCCCTCTTTAATTTCTCTCAAATGACTCTCATAAAATCAATTGATGTCTCACTTATCAAATTGATTATTTTCCTCATCCAAGAATTCCCTCATGCTTCTCAATTTCACAATCTCCGGCTTCAACTGAACGAAAACGGCCATATCTATCCAGTCAAAATTAAAACCCGAAAATCTGGATGTCACAGCATAAATATAAACATGAGTTCCTTATATCTGCTTATTTATTTGATTGTCTTTATAGAAAGCGAAGATTGGAAGAAATATTTGAAGTTCAGCAGTGATACCGAGGATGATGCATTTAGCGGTAAAAAGACTCAATGAAAGTATCCGACAGCCAACTCAAGCATCCATAGTTGAAGAGAAGAGCCTAAAATGATATCCACAAGTTCAGATGTTTCTTTTCGAAGATCTGATTTGATTTCAACTTAGAAATCCAAGAGAGCATACTGAGTTTATTTTCGTTCATTTCATCTGAATCGCTGGGCGATTTCGAAACTTTTGCCGTTTGAACTATGAAACCTCAAGCCTTTTCTGTTTTGGGTCGAACATCAAGGCTTGTTTGCCTGCGCGGGAATGGAGAAAGTGGAATGGTACTCGAGCCTTTATTTTCTTTACTTTTGTTACAGGTGACCTTTAATAGGTATTGAGAATAATTTGTTATTTACTTTTTGTGATCCCACATTTTAGACCCAAATTTTATCTTAAAGTTACGACTATTCGACATAAGTTTTTTCCACGCTTCGTACCCTTTCGTGACAACCGCCCATTTGGTGACCGTTCGTGATGGGAGACGGGATGAAGGAGCCACAGTTTCAAAGCATAACAAATGAATTGGAATGGTGGAAACTCATTTCACTTTATATGTAAAAGCTTATCACCTTCTTCTCTTGTTCAATTTGGAAAGTTGTTCATTCTCTAAAGCTTATCACCTTCTTCTCTTGTTCAATTTGGAAAGTTGTTCATTCTCTAAAGTATAACTATTTAGAGAATGAACAACTTTCCAAATTGAACAAGAGAAGAAGGTGATAAGCTTTTACATATAAAGTGAAATGAGTTTCCACCATTCCAATTCATTTGTTATGCTTTGAAACAGTGGCTCCTTCATATATTTTCCCTTTTCTTGTGCCTGTCATTCTAGAGATGTTGTTTCTCTTCATTTTATGCCACTGTTGTTATTTCTTGAATGAGTTATAGTTACTTGATACTCTCTCTCTCTCTCTCTCTCTCTCTCTCTCTCTCTCTCTCTCTCCCTCCCTCCCTCCCTCCCTCCTCTCTCTCCATGGAATCATTTTGGACAAAATCATGCTTCCACATAATATGAATATGGCACTATATCTTTCTACTCATCTAGTCCTTTATCATTTTTACCGTATCTAATGAGTTTGAATTCTCGATAGAAGGAGCGGGTTCTTAAACTTTATCGAATGTGGTTGGTTTAGTGGTTTTACTTTTACTATTGAACTGTCAAGCATGAGTTGCTTAACATCTTGATAATAGTTTAACAAATATTTGATTTCTTTTACATAATGAATATAGTTGAAGATCCTATTTCATGACATATATGTTTTACCACTTTGAACTGTTAGGCTGCTTTTAATGCTCAGTATAATCGTATATGTTTATTTATTTGCTTTACTCATGCTTTTTCTTTCTCTATCTTTCTCATCCGTGTAGGTCAATAGGTCACTCTCAGCTCCAGATAACTCTCCTATTTCAAAGGGATCGAATGAAGCACGTGGTTCGGAAAAGCTTGACATTCCTAATCAAGGACCAAGAGATCAACTATATGCATCACTTAAGGCAGTAGTCCACGTAAGTTAACTTTCTATTGAGTTTTTTAACATATAGATATACAGTGCGAGTTTTATATTGTCCTTTGAAACTTTGTGATGTAGTCCATGACATTAACTCAATTATACAATTATATAGAATGGTTTACATTAGTAACAATGATAGTGGATGTAATGTAAATTAACTTTTTGATAAGTCTTTTTGGATACAAGTAGTAGATGTAATTGTTTTGTGATATTTCGGAGATAGACCACGACATAAACGCAATTTTACAGTTATAGAGTATGGTTTTTTCCAATTCACTTCTAAAAGGTTCAACACTTAGCTTTCAAATGCCAATATCTCCATGAAAAGATTGATAGAACACATGAGATAGAATGATCCACAAAATACACTGCAAGGCACTCAAAATTTTTTCATCTTGATTCTTGAAGCATATTTGATAAGCTTGATATAGTTGTGAAGGACACTCCAAAGCTTCATTTGTAAAAAGTTATAGCTACACAAGTTATGTATGAATAGAATACATATATTCCCAATTCTTTGATTTAGACAATAATTCAGAATTATCCATGCCTTAATGATAAGATATACTAGCATTGATAATTTTTTATTGCAGAAAGTTGTATCTCAGTTCAGAAGAAGTATTTTAGATCATTTGCTCAACAAGGATCCAATATCTTATCCATTATCTCAAGATAACATGGGGATAAATGTCTCAACCTTTAAGGTAACATTATTTCAATAATTTCTTTGTACATTGTTCGCATATGCATTCTTGAAGATTTGAAACAAACATTTCTTGAGTTCAAGTGCATGGTGATCAATAATCAATATATCATATTTTACTCATATTAATGCACGCTTTTTATTTGTAAGAATTTGTAACCAATGCTCACAACAAATGACAAATGAGTATATCCTAAACACAGACAAATCCGTCTTCATCGGAGAAAGCAAGAACTCGAGGCAAAAGCACACTAGTAGGGGAAGAGACAGTATCTTTCTTTCTCCCTCCGGATTGTCTAATTGGCACAGAATTGGACAAGGTGGTTGCTTGAACTTTTTCTTTATGTTTTTGCGTAAATGCATATAAATATCTCAATCTATATATCTAATTGTCTAACTATTTTCATTTTTATGATGCGATTATTGATTGCAGAGCATTCAACTTCGGTCTTCATTTGAAGAGAGGCTGCAAGGTTGGCATATTGCATGCAAACAACGAGTAGATGGAAAATTAGACATGGTAATTATATATTAATAAAAAATTCATTGTTACTACTTTCCTTAATGAATTGATGATTAAAAAGAAGTAACGTGTATTTGATTAATTTATATGTTATCCAAAAGGATTAATAAAAAAGTTAGCTTTTACGTTATTGTGCATTTTATTATTGAGTGTATTGAAATCTTTTCACTAACTCTTATGAGTAATAGCTTTGCACACGACTATCTTGAAATTTCTGATGGTAATCAAGATATCTTCAATCTATTATCTTTGTAGAGCTATCGTCATGGACAATTAAATAGATTGTTCCGCTCAACTGTCGAGGTTGTCCAAGATATAATGGAAGCAAGGACAGATAAGAAGACGCCGAGTAATTTTGTATAGGTGAGTTACAAAAACCCTAAATAAATAAAATGCAAAATAAAGTTATATTTACTTAATGATTAGGGTGTGATTTCATTTGGGTGACAATTTAGGAGCAGGGTCTTGCCACTACAGCGAAAGGTTTTTTGAAGAGAACGAGATCTTCCGATAAGAAAGAAAAATTCCTCCAACCAAGTCATTAAAGATCTCTAGTGCAAAGAAAACTACTGTCGAGCCTATTTCGGAGGAATTGGACAACAACCTAAAGAACATCTGTAGTAGCAGTTCGGAGCGCGCAGCGTGCGCTGGTGGTGCGGACGGCGGCCCGGCGGCGTGCGGCGAGCTGCTCTTGCGCGGCTTCTTCTTTTGCTCCTGGTTCGGTTCGCAAAAAGAAGAACGAAGAAGGAGAAGAAGAAGGTAACGTGGGGGAGGAGGCAAGAAGAGAGAGAAGAGATAAGGTTGAATGCTCAAAGGGAGAGAGAGAAAGAGAGAGTTGGCGTGGGGAGGGGGTGTTTCGCACGAGGGGAAAAGGAGAGAAGGAGAGAGAGAGAGAGAGAAGGAAAGAGAAACTTGTGGGAAAGTTAGGTGTTTGGTCAAATGGGGTAAAAAGAAATGGGAATCAAATCAAAAGAAAATAATTCCCTCAAATAGAAAATTCTTAATTCATTTTTTTTCTTTTGAATAAGCTCGATGATTCCCAAAAGAAATTTCAGATTATAGCACTCGGTTGCCGCTTGCATTTCTGCATCCATTTTCCCTCTTTAATTTCTCTCAAATGACTCTCATAAAATCAATTGATGTCTCACTTATCAAATTGATTATTTTCCTCATCCAAGAATTCCCTCATGCTTCTCAATTTCACAATCTCCGGCTTCAACTGAACGAAAACGGCCATATCTATCCAGTCAAAATTAAAACCCGAAAATCTGGATGTCACAGCATAAATATAAACATGAGTTCCTTATATCTGCTTATTTATTTGATTGTCTTTATAGAAAGCGAAGATTGGAAGAAATATTTGAAGTTCAGCAGTGATACCGAGGATGATGCATTTAGCGGTAAAAAGACTCAATGAAAGTATCCGACAGCCAACTCAAGCATCCATAGTTGAAGAGAAGAGCCTAAAATGATATCCACAAGTTCAGATGTTTCTTTTCGAAGATCTGATTTGATTTCAACTTAGAAATCCAAGAGAGCATACTGAGTTTATTTTCCTTCATTTCATCTGAATCGCTGGGCGATTTCGAAACTTTGCCGTTTGAACTATGAAACCTCAAGCCTTTTCTGTTTTGGGTCGAACATCAATGCTTGTTTGCCCGCCGGGAATGGAGAAAGTGGAAAGGTACTTTGGAGCCTTTATTTTCTTTACTTTTGTTACTGGTGACCTTTAATAGGTATTGAGAATAATTTGTTATTTACTTTTTGTGATCCCACATTTTAGACCCAAATTTTATCTTAAAGTTACGACTATTCGACATAAGTTTTTTCCACGCTTCGTACCCTTTTGTGACAACCGCCCATTTGGTGACCGTTCGTGATGGGAGACGGGATGAAGGAGCCACAGTTTCAAAGCATAACAAATGAATTGGAATGGTGGAAACTCATTTCACTTTATATGTAAAAGCTTATCACCTTCTTCTCTTGTTCAATTTGGAAAGTTGTTCTATTTAGAGAATGAACAACTTTCCAAATTGAACAAGAGAAGAAGGTGATAAGCTTTTACATATAAAGTGAAATGAGTTTCCACCATTCCAATTCATTTGTTATGCTTTGAAACTGTGGCTCCTTCATATATTTTCCCTTTTCTTGTGCCTGTCATTCTGGAGATGTTGTTTCTCTTCATTTTATGCCACTGTTGTTATTTCTTGAATGAGTTATAGGTACTTGATACTCTCTCTCTCTCTCTCTCTCTCTCTCTCTCTCTCTCTCTCTCTCTCTCTCTCTCTCTCTCTCTCTCTCCATGGAATCATTTTGGACAAAATCATGCTTTCCACATAATATGAATATGGCACTATATCTTTCTACTCATCTAGTCCTTTATCATTTTTACCGTATCTAATGAGTTTGAATTCTCGATAGAAGGAGCGGGTTCTTAAACTTTATCGAATGTGGTTGGTTTAGTGGTTTTACTTTTATTATTGAACTGTCAAGCATGAGTTGCTTAACATCTTGATAATAGTTTAACAAATGTTTGATTTCTTTTACATAATGAATATAGTTGAAGATCCTATTTCATGACATATATGTTTTACCACTTTGAACTGTTAGGCTGCTTTTAATGCTCAGTATAATCGTATATGTTTATTTATTTGCTTTACTCATGCTTTGTCTTTCTCTATCTTTCTCATCCGTGTAGGTCAATAGGTCACTCTCAGCTCCAGATAACTCTCCTATTTCAAAGGGATCGAATGAATCACGTGGTTCGGAAAAGCTTGACATTCCTAATCAAGGACCAAGAGATCAACTATATGCATCACTTAAGGCAGTAGTCCACGTAAGTTAACTTTCTATTGAGTTTTTTAACATATAGATATACAGTGCGAGTTTTATATTGTCCTTTGAAACTTTGTGATGTAGTCCATGACATTAACTCAATTATACAATTATATAGAATGGTTTACATTAGTAACAATGATAGTGGATGTAATGTAAATTAACTTTTTGATAAGTCTTTTTGGATACAAGTAGTAGATGTAATTGTTTTGTGATATTTCGGGAGATAGACCACGACATAAACGCAATTTTACAGTTATAGAGTATGGTTTTTTCCAATTCACTTCTAAGAGGTTCAACACTTAGCTTTCAAATGCCAATAATTCCATGAAAAGATTGATAGAACACATGAGATAGAATGATCCACAAAATACACTGCAAGGCACTCAAAATTTCTTCATCTTGATTCTTGAAGCATATTTGATAAGCTTGATATAGTTGTGAAGGACACTCCAAAGCTTCATTTGTAAAAAGTTATAGCTACACAAGTTATGTATGAATACAATACATATATTCCCAATTCTTTGATTTAGACAATAATTCAGAATTGTCCATGCCTTAATGATAAGATATACTAGTATTGATAATTTTTTATTGCAGAAAGTTGTATCTCAGTTCAGAAGAAGTATTTGAGATCATTTGCTCAACAAGGATCCAATATCTTATCCATTATCTCAAGATAACATGGGGATAAATGTCTCAACCTTTAAGGTAACATTATTTCAATAATTTCTTTGTACATTGTTCGCATATGCATTCTTGAAGATTTGAAACAAACATTTCTTGAGTTCAAGTGCATGGTGATCAATAATCAATATATCATATTTTACTCATATTAATGCACGCTTTTTATTTGTAAGAATTTGTAACCAATGCTCACAACAAATGACAAATGAGTATATCCTAAACACAGACAAATCCGTCTTCATCGGAGAAAGCAAGAACTCGAGGCAAAAGCACACTAGTAGGGGAAGAGACAGTATCTTTCTTTCTCCCTCCGGATTGTCTAATTGGCACAGAATTGGACAAGGTGGTTGCTTGAACTTTTTCTTTATGTTTTTGCGTAAATGCATATAAATATCTCAATCTATATATCTAATTGTCTAACTATTTTCATTTTTATGATGCGATTATTGATTGCAGAGCATTCAACTTCGGTCTTCATTTGAAGAGAGGCTGCAAGGTTGGCATATTGCATGCAAACAACGAGTAGATGGAAAATTAGACATGGTAATTATATATTAATAAAAAATTCATTGTTACTACTTTCCTTAATGAATTGATGATTAAAAAGAAGTAACGTGTATTTGATTAATTTATATGTTATCCAAAAGGATTAATAAAAAAGTTAGCTTTTACGTTATTGTGCATTTTATTATTGAGTGTATTGAAATCTTTTCACTAACTCTTATGAGTAATAGCTTTGCACACGACTATCTTGAAATTTCTGATGGTAATCAAGATATCTTCAATCTATTATCTTTGTAGAGCTATCGTCATGGACAATTAAATAGATTGTTTCGCTCAACTGTCGAGGTTGTCCAGTATATAATGGAAGCAGTGACAGATAAGAAGACGCCAAGGAGTAATTTTCTACAGGTGAGTTACAAAAACCCTAAATAAATAAAATGCAAAATAAAGTTATATTTACTTAATGCTTAGGGTGTGATTTCATTTGGGTGACAATTTAGGAGCAGGGTCTTGCCACTACAGCGAAAGGTTTTTTGAAGAGAACGAGATCTTCCGATAAGAAAGAAAAATTCCTCCAACCAGGTCATTAAAGATCTCTAGTGCAAAGAAAACTACTGTCGAGCCTATTTCGGAGGAATTGGACAACAACCTAAAGAACATATGTAGTAGCAGTTCGGAGCGCGCGGCGTGCGCGGGTGGTGCGGACGGCGGCCCGGCGGCGTGCGGCGAGCTGCTCTTGCGCGGCTTCTTCTTTTGCTCCTGGTTCGGTAACGTGGGGGAGGAGGCAAGAAGAGAGAGAAGAGATAAGGTTGAATGGTCAAAGGGAGAGAGAAAGAAAGAGAGTTGGTGTGGGGAGGGGGTGTTTCGCACGAGGGGGAAAAGGAGAGAAGGAGAGAGAGAGAGAGAGAAGGAAAGAGAAACTTGTGGGAAAGTTAGGTGTTTGGTCAAATGGGGTAAAAAGAAATGGGAATCAAATCAAAAGAAAATAATTCCCTCAAATAGAAAATTCTTAATTCATTTTTTTTTTCTTTTGAATATGCTCGATGATTCCCAAAAGAAATTTCAGATTATAGCACTCGGTTCCCGCTTGCATTTCTGCATCCATTTTCCCTCTTTAATTGTGACATCCCAAATTTTCAACCCTGTCTTCTACTGAATAAATCGGGCATTTCATCGACGCGTCTATGGGGTTATTCTCGAGCCGATCACTCGAGATAACTAGACTAGCTTTTTAAATTATTAAGGAATTTTAAGGCGATAGACTTGAGAACTCGATCAAGAATCGGCTACCGACCGTGTCCATCTTTAGAGGTCATTACGGCGCATTAAAAATCGATTTGAAATCGAGATAGATTGGATCGACAGAGATGTGTGACTAATCGTGGGTGACACCACCGAATTAGAAAATTCTCGTCGGCCAACACTAGACGATTTTCTTATTGTTTTGGTACCTGTGTCCGTAATTGAATCCTCGAGATTTTCACGATAATCAAGAGTCGCCATTGAGTCGAGTGGATTCATAGTGGCTCGAAGAAAATCGACCACGGGTCATTTGCACTTAAAAATATCTGAAAGTTACCCAAGTGCGCAGGTCACGCTAAAAACGCATCGAATGGAAATTAACCGTCAATTCGAGTCCGATTTCGAAATTGAAGTTTTGGCCATGTATCATAAATTTTAGGAGTATCGATCGGTCTCGAAGATTTTTTCGATACCCGACACTTTTTGGGAAAAAGTTGTCGCAGGGTTGTTTTAGTGCAGAAAATGCCGGAGATGGTTTTCGGTCGCAAAATTGAGATGCAAGATGGGTTATTGGATGAGGAAAAATAGCAAGTGAAGCATTGATACATCGATTGAAATTATGGTGGCCAGTTTAAAATGAATCAAGAGAGAATAGAAGAGCACTTGAAGCAAGACCTTGAGAAATTCGTAACCCCCCATAAGCCTAGCTAATTTGGACCAATTGGAAGGTCATGGAGAGTGTCTTGGTGGCTCATTGGAGGCCATGGGTTATACTTGGCCTAGGATAAATCTTAGAGAGCAAGATTGGAAAATATCAAGCCTTGGTGGAGCCCTCCACTCTCTTATCCTCAAGACCGTGCGTGACCAGCAAAAAGGAGGCAGAACCAGCGAAACTCCAAGTTCATTGAACGTCCAACTTCCCTGCAATTCCACCGAAGACTTAACCCCACAATCCTTCTCTCTCCCTTCGCCGTTTGCCCCCTCTCGCATGGCCAGATCACCCTGCTCCACCATCTTTTGCCTTCTTGGTCAACTGCAGTGAATTCCTTCAAGCGAAGTCCCCAAGTGTTGACTGAAGTGCTGCGCTTCATCCAGCTCCACTCGGTTGAGACAACTCACGGCAGAAGCTGCTCTGAACCGTTCACGCCAACGCACTCACCGACCCACTCAGCAACGCCACCTGCCGCCTGCTCTACTTTCGGTTTTTCCCCTGCGAAGCTGCCATCCGCGACCGAAGCCTCACGCTTCTGCCGTTCAATCCTCCACGCGTCTTCAATTGCTGCCGCAGTTGCTTCAAGTTCCCACACCAGTCAACACGGCAGAACGTTGTTGACTCCCCGCAGCCCACAACCCACCGAGAACTCAGAATCCACCGAAGCTGCAGCCGCTTCGTGTCTTTTTCTTGTGCGGTCTTCACGTCTGCCGCTTCAGTGGTTCCTTCGCTGTTGGTATCTCCATCTTGTTGCTTGAGATCGACCGAAGCAGCACCCGCCAGCGCAGCAACTCCACGCGGCCAACGTGCAGCTGTTCCTCAAGCCTTCCATGTGTGCAGCCAACGAAAACAACTCAACCAACGAAGCCGCCATCTTCATTCAACAACCGAGCTCCTCCTCTCCTTAGTTGACCCATCGCCAGCACCGAGTTGAAGCCACGAAGACCGAAGTCGCACGCGTCCGCTCCTTCCAATTTGTTGAGTCAACCGAACAAATCCCCTGCAGCTCATTTCAACCGCCGAAGAAATTGATTGGCTGAAGTCGCAGTACCCTCCAGCAAAGACCGAAGCAGCCCACGCAAATTTCTCTTCGTGGATTGCGACCCAACTCTGCAGCCCAGCGAAGCCAAAAGTCTTCAGTCCACCTTCAGTTTAATTGCTCAGCCCATCTTCAGCAGCATCAGCCCAGCAAATTTTAAATATCTTGGGCCGCTCAGATTCAGTCCATTTGGGGCCGTAAGTCAGGCCCAGCGAATTCAGCTCCAAAGTCCAGCAAAATTAGAGGCCGCGAGGACAGCCCATTCAAGGCCCGTTCAGTCAAGTGAAGCCCAATCCAGTGCAAGAACAAATCTTAATTGGACTGAGATTTGTTGGGCCCAAGTTTAAGGCCGGTCCAAGCCCGCCGGTGTTGTCGAAAGTCCGATTTCCGCCGCCCGTTTCCGTCGTTGCGTTGTGATTCGATCCCGCTTTTCAAGTGAGTTTTACTCACTAATGCTTTATTAGTTTGCTAATTATGCCTTAGGGTTGGTCAGATTTAATTACATGCACTTAGGTGGTTAGATTAGGTTAGAACAATTAAATTAGTGACTTGAGGATGCATGTTAGGTGGTTAGACCTAGCTATTAGCAAGTAGAAATGTTTGGTTATTTATTGAATGTATCTCGGGATTTTTCCCAACCCGTTTCGGGCTCCAATAAGGCAATATGGGCCTAAATTGGATTTTTAATGTTTATTTATTTATTTTCGAAATTTATTTATTTAATTAATTATTTTTCCGGAAATTCAACCGGATGGCCGATGACCGGAATTTCGTGCCGATTGTCGTGGTGCAGCCCATTTATTTATTTGAGCTCTACGTTGTGTGGAATTGAATTAATTGTGAAATTTGAGAATTTATCCTTAATTGTTTGTTATTGAATATTTGATTGGTAATGGCCAAGCATGGGTATATAGCGCCAGATCGTTGATGGGCTATATAGCAGGGAGAATGGTGAGAGCTAACGAGAACATTATTGGTTGAGACCAATCAACTGTGCGATATTATTGGACATACGTGGTTCGGTGATTGGAAGATCACCTGGCAAAACGCTATAAAAGAACGCACGTAAATGACTTATAGACAAAACGTGGTTCGGTGGTTATGGGAATATCACTGGTGAAAACGACGCCTTAAAGAACTCACGATGTTGTCTATAGCCGATGTCACCTTGGCGAAAACGGCGCCTTGAAAGGACACGTGGTTCGGTGATCGAGGTTATCACGGTGAAAACGGCGCCTTAAAGAACGCAGTGTCGGTGATCGGTATGTCATTGGCGAAAACGACGCCCGAGAAACACATGTGATTTGGTGAATGAGTACACCACTTTGGGAAATCGTGGTATGAGTGGGAATGACCTAGAAAGTGCCTCAGGCGACATGTAATCGACTTAGTCAATTGACCAGTGCTTGATCGGATGTCGTGAATTGTTTGAATATCTATGTTTAACCTTGAATTGCAGGTTGGAACTGAGGCTAAGGTAAGTCCTCTGACTCGTGTTGTGCTTAGGCAACCGTATGGCGTATTAGTTTATTAATCGAGTCTTAGTGGGTAGGACTCGCTGAGACGTGGTCTCATTGGTTATTGAATAACCATTTCGGACCCTGAGGAAAAGCTGAGGAGGGAGAACCTGAAGGGGAGAAAGTATTTTGAAGTAGAAGATGATCCAGAGAGGGATCTTGAATATAACCCGGATGTGGACTGAGATCCCATTCCTTTTGTAAACCCTGTCTTAGCATACATAGGTGTGAGACAAGTATGCTGTGAATAGTATTGTAAATATGCTATGAGTTGTGCTGTTAATGAAAGTGTGGTTATGAATTTCAATATGAAAAATATGGCCTACTTTCCTATCCCATTGTTTTATTGTCTGCGGGGATTTATAATCGTTTCCGCATGTGCTTAAATAAAAGAAAGGGTCGGCGATACTTAGTCCTGGGATATCGCATTCTAAAATCGACCAAGTAGAAGGATGTGCGCGCGTCCGAGGATCGGGGCGTGACATTAATTTCTCTCAAATGACTCTCATAAAATCAATTGATGTCTCACTTATCAAATTGATTATTTTCCTCATCCAAGAATTCCCTCATGCTTCTCAATTTCACAATCTCCGGCTTCAACTGAACGAAAAACGGCCATATCTATCCAAATAAAATTAAAACCCGAAAATCTGGATGTCACAGCATAAATATAAACATGAGTTCCTTATATCTGCTTATTTATTTGATTGTCTTTATAGAAAGCGAAGATTGGAAGAAATATTTGAAGTTCAGCAATGATACCGAGGATGATGCATTTAGCGGTAAAAAGACTCAATGAAAGTATCCGACAGCCAACTCAAGCATCCATAGTTGAAGAGAAGAGCCTAAAATGATATCCACAAGTTCAGATGTTTCTTTTCGAAGATCTGATTTGATTTCAACTTAGAAATCCAAGAGAGCATACTGAGTTTATTTTCGTTCATTTCATCTGAATCGCTGGGCGATTTCGAAACTTTTGCCGTTTGAACTATGAAACCTCAACCCTTTTCTGTTTTGGGTCGAACATGAAGGCTTGTTTGCCTGCCAGGAATGGAGAAAGTTGTATCTCAGTTGAGAAGAAGTATTTTAGATCATTTGCTCAACAAGGATCCAATATCTTATCCATTATCTCAAGATAACATGGGGATAAATGTCTCAACCTTTAAGGTAACATTATTTCAATAATTTCTTTGTACATTGTTCGCATATTCATTCTTGAAGATTTGAAACAAACATTTCTTGAGTTCAAGTGCATGGTGATCAATAATCAATATATCATATTTTACTCATATTAATGCACGCTTTTTATTTGTAAGAATTTGTAACCAATGCTCACAACAAATGACAAATGAGTATATCCTAAACACAGACAAATCCGTCTTCATCGGAGAAAGCAAGAACTCGAGGCAAAAGCACACTAGTAGGGGAAGGGACAGTATCTTTCTTTCTCCCTCCGGATTGTCTAATTGGCACAGGATTGGACAAGGTGGTTGCTTGAACTTTTTCTTTATGTTTTTGCGTAAATGCATATAAATATCTCAATCTATATATCTAATTGTCTAACTATTTTCATTTTTATGATGCGATTATTGATTGCAGAGCATTCAACTTCGGTCTTCATTTGAAGAGAGGCTGCAAGGTTGGCATATTGCATGCAAACAACGAGTAGATGGAAAATTAGACATGGTAATTATATATTAATAAAAAATTCATTGTTACTACGTTATTGTGCATTTTATTATTGAGTGTATTGAAATCTTTTCACTACCTCTTATGAGTAATAGCTTTGCACACGACTATCTTGAAATTTCTTATGGTAATCAAGATATCTTCAATCTATTATCTTTGTAGAGCTATCGTCATGGACAATTAAATAGATTGTTCCGCTCAACTGTCGAGGTTGTCCAAAGTATATAATGGAAGCAGTGACAGATAAGAATACGCCAAGGAGTAATTTTCTACAGGTGAGTTACAAAAACCCTAAATAAATAAAATGCAAAATAAAGTTATATTTACTTAATGCTTAGGGTGTGATTTCATTTGGGTGACAATTTAGGAGCAGGGTCTTGCCACTACAGCGAAAGGTTTTTTGAAGAGAACGAGATCTTCCGATAAGAAAGAAAAATTCCTCCAACCAGGTCATTAAAGATCTCTAGTGCAAAGAAAACTACTGTCGAGCCTATTTCGGAGGAATTGGACAACAACCTAAAGAACATCTGTAGTAGCAGTTCGGAGCGCGCGGCATGCGCGGGTGGTGCGGACGGCGGCCCGGCGGCGTGCGGCGAGCTGCTCTTGCGCGGCTTCTTCTTTTGCTCCTGGTTCGGTTCGCAAAAAGAAGAACGAAGAAGGAGAAGAAGAAGGTAACGTGGGGGAGGAGGCAAGAAGAGAGAGAAGAGATAAGGTTGAATGCTCAGAGGGAGAGAGAGAAAGAGAGAGTTGGCGTGGGGAGGGGGTGTTTCGCAAGAGGGGGAAAAGGAGAGAAGGAGAGAGAGAGAGAGAAAGGAAAGAGAAACTTGTGGGAAAGTTAGGTGTTTGGTCAAATGGGGTAAAAAGAAATGGGAATCAAATCAACAGAAAATAATTCCCTCAAATAGAAAATTCTTAATTCATTTTTTTTTTTGAATAAGCTCGATGATTCCCAAAAGAAATTTCAGATTATAGCACTCGGTTCCCGCTTGCATTTCTGCATCCATTTTCCCTCTTTAATTTCTCTCAAATGACTCTCATAAAATCAATTGATGTCTCACTTATCAAATTGATTATTTTCCTCATCCAAGAATTCCCTCATGCTTCTCAATTTCACAATCTCCGGCTTCAACTGAACGAAAACGGCCATATCTATCCAGTCAAAATTAAAATCCGAAAATCTGGATGTCACAAAGATAAATATAAACATGAGTTCCTTATATCTGCTTATTTATTTGATTGTCTTTATAGAAAGCGAAGATTGGAAGAAATATTTGAAGTTCAGCAGTGATACCGAGCATGATGCATTTAGCGGTAAAAAGACTCGGTGAAAGTATCCGACAGCCAACTCAAGCATCCATAGTTGAAGAGAAGAGCCTAAAATGATATCCACAAGTTCAGATGTTTCTTTTCGAAGATCTGATTTGATTTCAACTTAGAAATCCAAGAGAGCATACTGAGTTTATTTTCATTCATTTCATCTGAATCGCTGGGCGATTTCGAAACTTTTGTCGTTTGAACTATGAAACCTCAAGCCTTTTCTGTTTTGGGTCAAACATCAAGGCTTTATTGCCTGCCGGGAATGGAGAAAGTGGAATGGTACTTTGGAGCCTTTATTTTCTTTACTTTTGTTACTGGTGACCTTTAATAGGTATTGAGAATAATTTGTTATTTACTTTTTGTGATCCCACATTTTAGACCCAAATTTTATCTTAAAGTTACGACTATTCGACATAAGTTTTTTCCACGCTTCGTACCCTTTCGTGACAACCGCCCATTTGGTGACCGTTCGTGATGGGAGACGGATGAAGGAGCCACAGTTTCAAAGCATAACAAATGAATTGGAATGGTGGAAACTCATTTCACTTTATATGTAAAAGCTTATCACCTTCTTCTCTTGTTCAATTTGGAAAGTTGTTCTATTTAGAGAATGAACAACTTTCCAAATTGAACAAGAGAAGAAGGTGATAAGCTTTTACATATAAAGTGAAATGAGTTTCCACCATTCCAATTCATTTGTTATGCTTTGAAACTGTGGCTCCTTCATATATTTTCCTTTTCTTGTGCCTGTCATTCTGGAGATGTTGTTTCTCTTCATTTTATGCCACTGTTGTTATTTCTTGAATGAGTTATAGGTACTTGATACTCTCTCTCTCTCTCTCTCTCTCTCTCTCTCTCTCCATGGAATCATTTTGGACAAAATCATGCTTTCCACATAATATGAATATGGCACTATATCTTTCTACTCATCTAGTCCTTTATCATTTTTACCGTATCTAATGAGTTTGAATTCTCGATAGAAGGAGCGGGTTCTTAAACTTTATCGAATGTGGTTTGTTTAGTGGTTTTACTTTTATTATTGAACTGTCAAGCATGCGTAAATGCATATAAATATCTCAATCTATATATCTAATTGTCTAACTATTTTCATTTTTATGATGCGATTATTGATTGCAGAGCATTCAACTTCGGTCTTCATTTGAAGAGAGGCTGCAAGGTTGGCATATTGCATGCAAACAACGAGTAGATGGAAAATTAGACATGGTAATTATATATTAATAAAAAATTCATTGTTACTACTTTCCTTAATGAATTGATGATTAAAAAGAAGTAACGTGTATTTGATTAATTTATATGTTATCCAAAAGGATTAATAGAAAAGTTAGCTTTTACGTTATTGTGCATTTTATTATTGAGTGTATTGAAATCTTTTCACTACCTCTTATGAGTAATAGCTTTGCACACGACTATCTTGAAATTTCTGATGGTAATCAAGATATCTTCAATCTATTATCTTTGTAGAGCTATCGTCATGGACAATTAAATAGATTGTTCCGCTCAACTGTCGAGGTTGTCCAGTATATAATGGAAGCAAAGTGACAGATAAGAAGACGCCAAGGAGTAATTTTCTACAGGTGAGTTACAAAAACCCTAAATAAATAAAATGCAAAATAAAGTTATATTTACTTAATGCTTAGGGTGTGATTTCATTTGGGTGACAATTTAGGAGCAAGGTCTTGCCACTACAGCGAAAGGTTTTTTGAAGAGAACGAGATCTTCCGATAAGAAAGAAAAAATTCCTCCAACCAGGTCATTAAAGATCTCTAGTGCAAAGAAAACTACTGTCGAGCCTATTTTGGAGGAATTGGACAACAACCTAAAGAACATCTGTAGTAGCAGTTCGGACCGCGCGGCGTGCGCGGGTGGTGCGGACGGCGGCCCGGCGGCGTGCGGCGAGCTGCTCTTGCGCGGCTTATTCTTTTGCTCCTGGTTCGGTTCGCAAAAAGAAGAACGAAGAAGGAGAAGAAGAAGGTAACGTGGGGGAGGAGGCAAGAAGAGAGAGAAGAGATAAGGTTGAATGCTCAAAGGGAGAGAGAGAAAGAGAGAGTTGGCGTGGGGAGGGGGTGTTTCGCACGAGGGGGAAAAGGAGAGAAGGAGAGAGAGAGAGAGAGAGAAGAAAGAGAAACTTGTGGGAAAGTTAGGTGTTTGGTCAAATGGGGTAAAAAGAAATGGGAATCAAATCAAAAGAAAATAATTCCCTGAAATAGAAAATTCTTAATTCATTTTTTTTTCTTTTGAATAAGCTCGATGATTCCCAAAAGAAATTTCAGATTATAGCACTCGGTTCCCGCTTGCATTTCTGCATCCATTTTCCCTCTTTAATTTCTCTCAAATGACTCTCATAAAATCAATTGATGTCTCACTTATCAAATTGATTATTTTCCTCATCCAAGAATTCCCTCATGCTTCTCAATTTCACAATCTCCGGCTTCAACTGAACGAAAACGGCCATATCTATCCAGTCAAAATTAAAATCCGAAAATCTGGATGTCACAGCATAAATATAAACATGAGTTCCTTATATCTGCTTATTTATTTGATTTTCTTTATAGAAAGCGAAGATTGGAAGAAATATTTGAAGTTCAGCAGTGATACCGAGGATGATGCATTTAGCGGTAAAAAGACTCGAAAGTATCCGACAGCCAACTCAAGCATCCATAGTTGAAGAGAAGAGCCTAAAATGATATCCACAAGTTCGGATGTTTCTTTTCGAAGATCTGATTTGATTTCAACTTAGAAATCCAAGAGAGCATACTGAGTTTATTTTCGTTCATTTCATCTGAATCGCTGGGCGATTTCGAAACTTTTGTCGTTTGAACTATGAAACCTCAAGACTTTTCTGTTTTGGGTCGAACATCAAGGCTTGTTTGCCTGCCGGGAATGGAGAAAGTGGAATGGTACTCGAGCCTTTATTTTCTTTACTTTTGTTACCGGTGACCTTTAATAGGTATTGAGAATAATTTGTTATTTACTTTTTGTGATCCCACATTTTAGACCCAAATTTTATCTTAAAGTTACGACTATTCGACATAAGTTTTTTCCACGCTTCGTACCCTTTCGTGACAACCGCCCATTTGGTGACCGTTCGTGATGGGAGACGGGATGAAGGAGCCACAGTTTCAAAGCATAACAAATGAATTGGAATGGTGGAAACTCATTTCACTTTATATGTAAAAGCTTATCACCTTCTTCTCTTGTTCAATTTGGAAAGTTGTTCATTCTCTAAAGTATAACTATTTAGAGAATGAACAACTTTCCAAATTGAACAAGAGAAGAAGGTGATAAGCTTTTACATATAAAGTGAAATGAGTTTCCACCATTCCAATTCATTTGTTATGCTTTGAAACTGTGGCTCCTTCATATATTTTCCCTTTTCTTGTGCCTGTCATTCTGGAGATGTTGTTTCTCTTCATTTTATGCCACTGTTGTTATTTCTTGAATGAGTTATAGGTACTTGATACTCTCTCTCTCTCTCTCTCTCTCTCTCTCTCTCTCTCTCTCCCTCCCTCCCTCCCTCCCTCCCTCCCTCTCTCCATGGAATCATTTTGGACAAAATCATGCTTTCCACATAATATGAATATGGCACTATATTTTTCTACTCATCTAGTCCTTTATCATTTTTACCGTATCTAATGAGTTTGAATTCTTGATAGAAGGAGCGGGTTCTTAAACTTTATCGAATGTGGTTGGTTTAGTGGTTTTACTTTTATTATTGAACTGTCAAGCATGAGTTGCTTAACATCTTGATAATAGTTTGACAAATGTTTGATTTCTTTGACATAATGAATATAGTTGAAGATCCTATTTCATGACATATATGTTTTACCACTTTGAACTGTTAGGCTGCTTTTAATGCTCAGTATAATCGTATATGTTTATTTATTTGCTTTACTCATGCTTTGTCTTTCTCTATCTTTCTCATCCGTGTAGGTCAATAGGTCACTCTCAGCTCCAGATAACTCTCCTATTTCAAAGGGATCGAATGAATCACGTGGTTCGGAAAAGCTTGACATTCCTAATCAAGGACCAAGAGATCAACTATATGCATCACTTAAGGCAGTAGTCCACGTAAGTTAACTTTCTATTGAGTTTTTTAACATATAGATATACAGTGCGAGTTTTATATTGTCCTTTGAAACTTTGTGATGTAGTCCATGACATTAACTCAATTATACAATTATATAGAATGGTTTACATTAGTAACAATGATAGTGGATGTAATGTAAATTAACTTTTTGATAAGTCTTTTTGGATACAAGTAGTAGATGTAATTGTTTTGTGATATTTCGGGAGATAGACCACGACATAAACGCAATTTTACAGTTATAGAGTATGGTTTTTTCCAATTCACTTCTAAGAGGTTCAACACTTAGCTTTCAAATGCCAATATCTTCATGAAAAGATTGATAGAACACATGAGATAGAATGATCCACAAAATACACTGCAAGGCACTCCAAATTTCTTCATCTTGATTCTTGAAGCATATTTGATAAGCTTGATATAGTTGTGAAGGACACTCCAAAGCTTCATTTGTAAAAAGTTATAGCTACACAAGTTATGTATGAATAGAATACATATATTCCCAATTCTTTGATTTAGACAATAATTCAGAATTGTCCATGCCTTAACGATAAGATATACTAGCATTGATAATTTTTTATTGCAGAAAGTTGTATCTCAGTTGAGAAGAAGTATTTTAGATCATTTGCTCAACAAGGATCCAATATCTTATCCATTATCTCAAGATAACATGGGGATAAATGTCTCAACCTTTAAGGTAACATTATTTCGATAATTTCTTTGTACATTGTTCGCATATGCATTCTTGAAGATTTGAAACAAACATTTCTTGAGTTCAAGTGCATGGTGATCAATAATCAATATATCATATTTTACTCATATTAATGCACACTTTTTATTTGTAAGAATTTGTAACCAATGCTCACAACAAATGACAAATGAGTATATCCTAAACACAGACAAATCCGTCTTCATCGGAGAAAGCAAGAACTCGAGGCAAAAGCACACTAGTAGGGGAAGAGACAGTATCTTTCTTTCTCCCTCCGGATTGTCTAATTGGCACAGAATTGGACAAGGTGGTTGCTTGAACTTTTTCTTTATGTTTTTGCGTAAATGCATATAAATATCTCAATCTATATATCTAATTGTCTAACTATTTTCATTTTTATGATGCGATTATTGATTGCAGAGCATTCAACTTCGGTCTTCATTTGAAGAGAGGCTGCAAGGTTGGCATATTGCATGCAAACAACGAGTAGATGGAAAATTAGACATGGTAATTATATATAATAAAAAATTCATTGTTACTACTTTCCTTAATGAATTGATGATTAAAAAGAAGTAACGTGTATTTGATTAATTTATATGTTATCCAAAAGGATTAATAGAAAAGTTAGCTTTTACGTTATTGTGCATTTTATTATTGAGTGTATTGAAATCTTTTCACTACCTCTTATGAGTAATAGCTTTGCACACGACTATCTCGAAATTTCTGATGGTAATCAAGATATCTTCAATCTATTATCTTTGTAGAGCTATGGTCATGGACAATTAAATAGATTATTCCGCTCAACTGTCGAGGTTGTCCAGTATATAATGGAAGCAGTGACAGATAAGAAGACGCCAAGGAGTAATTTTCTACAGGTGAGTTACAAAAACCCTAAATAAATAAAATGCAAAATAAAGTTATATTTACTTAATGCTTAGGGTGTGATTTCATTTAGGTGACAATTTAGGAGCAAGGTCTTGCCACTACAGCGAAAGGTTTTTTGAAGAGAACGAGATCTTCCGATAAGAAAAAAAAATTCCTCCAACCAAGTCATTAAAGATCTCTAGTGCAAAGAAAACTACTGGGGAGCCTATTTCGGAGGAATTGGACAACAACCTAAAGAACATCTGTAGTGGCAGTTCGGAGAGCGCGGCGTTCGCGGGTGGTGCGGACGGCGGCCCGGCGGCGTGCGGCGAGCTGCTCTTGCGCGGCTTCTTCTTTTGCTCCTGGTTCGGTTCGCAAAAAGAAGAACGAAGAAGGAGAAGAAGAAGGTAACGTGGGGGAGGAGGCAAGAAGAGAGAGAAGAGATAAGGTTGAATGCTCAAAGGGAGAGAGAAAAGAGAGAGTTGGCGTGGGGAGGGGGTGTTTCGCACGAGGGGGAAAAGGAGAGAAGGAGAGAGAGAGAGAGAGGAAAGAGAAACTTGTGGGAAAGTCAGGTGTTTGGTCAAATGGGGTAAAAAGAAATGGGAATCAATTCAAAAGAAAATAATTCCCTCAAATAGAAAATTCTTAATTCATTTTTTTTTTTTTGAATAAGCTCGATGATTCCCAAAAGAAATTTCAGATTATAGCACTCGGTTCCCGCTTGCATTTCTGCATCCATTTTCCCTCTTTAATTTCTCTCAAATGACTCTCATAAAATCAATTGATGTCTCACTTATCAAATTGATTATTTTCCTCATCCAAGAATTCCCTCATGCTTCTCAATTTCACAATCTCCGGCTTCAACTGAACGAAAACGGCCATATTTATCCAGTCAAAATTAAAACCCGAAAATCTGGATGTCACAGCATAAATATAAACATGAGTTCCTTATATCTGCTTATTTATTTGATTGTCTTTATAGAAAGCGAAGATTGGAAGAAATATTTGAAGTTCAGCAGTGATACCGAGGATGATGCATTTAGCGGTAAAAAGACTCGGTGAAAGTATCCGACAGCCAACTCAAGCATCCATAGTTGAAGAGAAGCCTAAAATGATATCCACAAGTTCAGATGTTTCTTTTCAAGATCTGATTTGATTTCATGTTAGAAATCCAAGAGAGCATACTGAGTTTATTTTCGTTCATTTCATCTGAATCGCTGGGCGATTTCGAAACTTTTGTCGTTTGAACTATGAAACCTCAAGCCTTTTCTGTTTTGGGTCGAACATCAAGGCTTGTTTGCCTGCCGGGAATGGAGAAAGTGGAATGGTACTCGAGCCTTTATTTTCTTTACTTTTGTTACTGGTGACCTTTAATAGGTATTGAGAATAATTTGTTATTTATTTTTTGTGATCCCACATTTTAGACCCAAATTTTATCTTAAAGTTACGACTATTCGACATAAGTTTTTTCCACGCATCGTACCCTTTCGTGACAACCGCCCATTTGGTGACCGTTCGTGATGGGAGACGGGATATAAAAAGGAACGTACGTTCATTTCTGACGGGTGATGACAAGGTCTAACTCAAACTCTCTTATTCAGAATACACCATCAGACGAGAGTGAATTGGGTAGTAGAGTGTCCCCAATTTTTCTATGATTTCAGGTTTTTCTGACGAACGAGAACAAGAACAATGGCTGGAGGTTTGTCTTCGATTGATCCTGGCTTCTACATATGAATTATATTGTCTTACATTTGGTATCAGAGCCAGGTTAAAAGCCTCTGCCTTGTTTTATTTTATTTTTGTGTGTTTTTGGTGTATTTTTGGTCATTTTTGGAGATGAACAGTAACTTGGATTTTGAGGACGAGAGAGAAACTCGCAAAATCCGGCAAATTCCGGCGACCCACCCCTCGAATTCGGACCCGTACGGTCGCACCGCCATGAGGAATATTAGCCATGAGTTATTTCGGCATATCGGTGTTCGCCGGAGGCTAATCGGGCAGCGGAAGTCATGGTGGTTGAGGATTTGCATTTGTGGAGTTTTTTGTCTGATTTTGGGGCCAATTTTTGCTTATTTTCGCCGAAACTTGGACCCATGTGATCGTGCCGGCATGCTCTTCAAAACCCATTATTTATTTCTGTCTAGGATGGGCTGCCGCAGAAGAAACGATGGCGAAAGCGCGGCGTGCGCGGGTGGTGCGGACGGCGGCCTGGCGGCGTGCGGCGATCTGCTCTTGCGCGGCTTCTTCTTCTGCTCCTGGTTCGGTTCGCAAAAAGAAGAACGAAGAAGGAGAAGAAGAAGGTAACGCGTGGGGAGGAGGCAAGAAGAGAGAGAAGAGATAAGGTTGAATGCTCAAAGGGAGAGAGAGAAAGAGAGAGTTGGCGTGGGGAGGGGGTGTTTCGCACGAGGGGGAAAAGGAGAGAAGGAGAGAGAGAGAGAGAGAAAGAAAGAGAAACATGTGGGAAAGTTAGGTGTTTGGTCAAATGGGGTAAAAAGAAATGGGAATCAATTCAAAAGAAAATAATTCCCTCAAATAGAAAATTCTTAATTCATTTTTTCTTTCTTTTGAATAAGCTCGATGATTCCCAAAAGAAATTTCAGATTATAGCACTCGGTTCCCGCTTGCATTTCTGCATGCATTTTCCCTCTTTAATTTCTCTCAAATGACTCTCATAAAATCAATTGATGTCTCACTTATCAAATTGATTATTTTCCTCATCCAAGAATTCCCTCATGCTTCTCAATTTCACAATCTCCGGCTTCAACTGAACGAAAACGGCCATATTTATCCAGTCAAAATTAAAACCGAAAATCTGGATGTCACAGCATAAATATAAACATGAGTTCCTTATATCTGCTTATTTATTTGATTGTCTTTATAGAAAGCGAAGATTGGAAGAAATATTTGAAGTTCAGCAGTGATACCGAGGATGATGCATTTAACGGTAAAAAGACTCGGTGAAAGTATCCGATAGCCAACTCAAGCATCCATAGTTGAAGAGAAGAGCCTAAAATGATATCCACAAGTTCAGATGTTTCTTTTAGAAGATCTGATTTGATTTCATGTTAGAAATCCAAGAGAGCATACTGAGTTTATTTTCGTTCATATCATCTGAATCGCTGGGCGATTTCGAAACTTTTGTCGTTTGAACTATGAAACCTCTAGCCTTTTCTGTTTTGGGTCGAACATCAAGGCTTGTTTGCCTGCCGGGAATGGAGAAAGTGGAATGGTACTCGAGCCTTTATTTTCTTTACTTTTGTTATTGGTGACCTTTAATAGGTATTGAGAATAATTTGTTATTTATTTTTTTGTGATCCACATTTTAGACCCAAATTTTATCTTAAAGTTACGACTATTCGACATAAGTTTTTTCCACGCTTCGTACCCTTTCGTGACAACCGCCCATTTGGTGACCGTTCGTGATGGGAGACGGGATATAAAAAGGAACGTACGTTCATTTCGACGGGTGATGACAAGGTCTAACTCAAACTCTCTCATTCAGAATACACCATCAGACGAGAGTGAAATGGGTAGTAGAGTGTCCCCAATTTTTCTATGATTTCAGGTTTTTCTAACGAACGCGAACAAGAACAATGGCTGGAGGTTTGTCTTCGATTGATCCTGGCTTCTGCATATGAATTATATTGTCTTACATTTGTTATCAGAGCCAGGTTAAAAGCCTCTGCCTTGTTTTATTTTATTTTTGTGTGTTTTTGGTGTATTTTTGGAGATGAACAGTAACTTAGATTTTGAGGACGAGAGAGAAACTCGCAAAATCCGGGCAAATTCCGGTGACCCACCCCTCGAATTCGGACCCCTACGGTCGCACCGCCATGAGGAATATTAGCCATGAGTTATTTCGGCATATCGGTGTTCGCCGGAGGCTAATCGGGCGGCGGAAGTCGTGGTGGTTGAGGATTTGCATTTGTGGAGTTTTTCGTCTGATTTTGGGGCCAATTTTTGCTTATTTTCCCCGAAACTTGGACCCATGTGATCGTGCCGGCATGCTCTTCAAAACCCATTATTTATTTCTGTCTGGGATGGGCTGCCGGAGAAGAAACGGCGGCGAAAGCGCGGCGTGCGCGGGTGGTGCGGACGGCGGCCCGGCGGCGTGCGGCGAGCTGCTCTTGCGCGGCTTCTTCTTCTGCTCCTGGTTCGGTTCGCAAAAAGAAGAACGAAGAAGGAGAAGAAGAAGGTAACGTGGGGGAGGAGGCAAGAAGAGAGAGAAGAGATAAGGTTGAATGGTCAAAGGGAGAGAGAGAAAGAGAGAGTTGGTGTGGGGAGGGGGTGTTTCGCACGAGGGGGAAAAGGAGAGAAGGAGAGAGAGAGAGAGAGAAGGAAAGAGAAACTTGTGGGAAAGTTAGGTGTTTGGTCAAATGGGGTAAAAAGAAATGGGAATCAATTCAAAAGAAAATAATTCCCTCAAATAGAAAATTCTTAATTCATTTTTTTTTTCTTTTGAATAAGCTCGATGATTCCCAAAAGAAATTTCAGATTATAGCACTCGGTTCCCGCTTGCATTTCTGCATCCATTTTCCCTCTTTAATTTCTCTCAAATGACTCTCATAAAATCAATTGATGTCTCACTTATCAAATTGATTATTTTCCTCATCCAAGAATTCCCTCATGCTTCTCAATTTCACAATCTCCGGCTTCAACTGAACGAAAACGGCCATATTTATCCAGTCAAAATTAAAACCCGAAAATCTGGATGTCACAGCATAAATATAAACATTAGTTCCTTATATCTGCTTATTTATTTGATTGTCTTTATAGAAAGCGAAGATTGGAAGAAATATTTGAAGTTCAGCAGTGATACCGTGGATGATGCATTTAGCGGTAAAAAGACTTAGTGAAAGTATCCGACAGCCAACTCAAGCATCCATAGTTGAAGAGAAGAGCCTAAAATGATATCCACAAGTTCAGATGTTTCTTTTCGAAGATCTGATTTGATTTCATGTTAGAAATCCAAGAGAGCATACTGAGTTTATTTTTGTTCATTTCATCTGAATCGCTGGGCGATTTCGAAACTTTTGTCGTTTGAACTATGAAACCTCTAGCCTTTTCTGTTTTGGGTCGAACATCAAGGCTTGTTTGCCTGCGGGAATGGAGAAAGTGGAATGGTACTCGAGCCTTTATTTTCTTTACTTTTGTTACTTGGTGACCTTTAATAGGTATTGAGAATAATTTGTAATTTATTTTTTGTGATCACACATTTTAGACCCAAATTTTATCTTAAAGTTACGACTATTTGACATAAGTTTCTTCCACGCTTCGTACCCTTTCGTGACAACCGCCCATTTGGTGACCGTTCGTGATGGGAGACGGGATATAAAAAGGAACGTACGTTCATTTCTGACGGGTGATGACAAGGTCTAACTCAAACTCTCTCGTTTAGAATACACCATCAATACGAGAGTGAAATGGGTAGTAGAGTGTCCCCAATTTTTCTATGATTTCAGGTTTTTCTGACGAACGCGAACAAGAACAATGGCTGGAGGCTTGTCTTCGATTGATCCTGGCTTCTGCATATGAATTATATTGTCTTACATTTGGTATCAGAGCCAGGTTAAAAGCCTCTGCCTTGTTTTGTTTTATTTTTGTGTGTTTTTGGTGTATTTTTGGTCATTTTTGGAGATGAACAGTAACTTGGATTTTGAGGAAGAGAGAGAAACTCGCAAAATCCGGGCAAATTCCGGCGACCCACCCCTCGAATTCGGACCCGTACGGTCGCACCTCCATGAGGAATATTAGCCATGAGTTATTTCGGCATATCGGTGTTCGCCGGAGGCTAATCGGGCAGCGGAAGTCGTGGTGGTTGAGGATTTGCATTTGTGGAGTTTTTCGTCTGATTTTGGGGCCAAATTTTGCTTATTTTCGCCGAAACTTGGACCCATGTGATCGTGCCGGCATGCTCTTCAAAACCCATTATTTATTTCTGTCTGGGATGGGCTGCCAGAGAAGAAACGGCGGCGAAAGCGCGGCGTGCGCGGGTGGTGCGGACGGCGGCCCGACGGCGTGCGGCGAGCTGCTCTTGCGCGGCTTCTTCTTTTGCTCCTGGTTCAGTTCGCAAAAAGAAGAACGAAGAAGGAGAAGAAGAAGGTAACGTGGGGGAGGAGGCAAGAAGAGAGAGAAGAGATAAGGTTGAATGGTCAAAGGGAGAGAGAGAAAGAGAGAGTTGGCGTGGGGAGGGGGTGTTTTGCACAGGGGGAAAAGGAGAGAAGGAGAGAGAGAGAGAGAGAGAAAGGAAAGAGAAACTTGTGGGAAAGTTAGGTGTTTGGTCAAATGGGGTAAAAAGAAATGGGAATCAATTCAAAAGAAAATAATTCCCTCAAATAGAAAATTCTTAATTCATTTTGTTTTTGCTTTTGAATAAGCTCGAAGATTCCCAAAAGAAATTTCAGATTATAGCACTCGGTTCCCGCTTAAATTTCTGCATCCATTTTCCCTCTTTAATTTCTCTCAAATGACTCTCATAAAATCAATTGATGTCTCACTTATCAAATTGATTATTTTCCTCATCCAAGAATTCCCTCATGCTTCTCAATTTCACAATCTCCGGCTTCAACTGAACGAAAACGGCCATATTTATCCAGTCAAAATTAAAACCCGAAAATCTGGATGCCACAGCATAAATATAAACATGAGTTCCTTATATCTGCTTATTTTGATTGTCTTTATAGAAAGCGAAGATTGGAAGAAATATTTGAAGTTCAGCAGTGATACCGAGGATGATGCATTTAGCGGTCAAAAGACTCAGTGAAAGTATCCGATAGCCAACTCAAGCATCCATAGTTGAAGAGAAGAGCCTAAAAGGATATCCACAAGTTCAGATGTTTCTTTTCGAAGATCTGATTTGATTTCATGTTAGAAATCCAAGAGAGCATACTGTGTTTATTTTCGTTCATTTCATCTGAATCGCTGGGCGATTTCGAAACTTTTGTCGTTTGAACTATGAAACCTCTAGCCTTTTCTGTTTTGGGTCGAACATCAAGGCTTGTTTGCCTGCCGGGAATGGAGAAAGTGGAATGGTACTCGAGCCTTTATTTTCTTTACTTTTTGTTACTTGGTGACCTTTAATAGGTATTGAGAATAATTTGTTATTTATTTTTTGTGATCCCACATTTTAGACCCAAATTTTATCTTAAAGTTACGACTATTCGACATAAGTTTTTTCCACGCTTCGTAACCTTTCGTGATAACCGCCCATTTGGTGACCGTTCGTGATGGGAGACGGGATATAAAAAGGAACGTACGTTCATTTCTGACGGATGATGACAAGGTCTAACTCAAACTCTCTCATTCAGAATACACCATCAGTACGAGAGTGAATTGGGTAGTAGAGTGTCCCCAATTTTTCTATGATTTCAGGTTTTTCTACGAACGCGAACAAGAACAATGGCTGGAGGTTTGTCTTCGGTTGATCCCGGCTTCTGCATATGAATTATATTGTCTTACATTTGGTATCAGAGCCAGGTTAAAAGCCTCTACCTTGTTTTGTTTTATTTTTGTGTGTTTGTGGTGTATTTTTGGTCATTTCTGGAGATGAACAGTAACTTGGATTTTGAGGACGAGAGAGAAACTCGCAAAATCCGGGCAAATTCTGTGACACCCCTCGACGGCCCCCGATCCGATTTGGGTCGCCACAGTTTGCTTACCATTTACTTTCCTAATAACATGTCACTCGGATACCATTTCAATTGCAGCGTGTCCATACAACCATGGGTGTTTACATCTTTTATTAACGGTCCCTTGCGCAATTTACATAACGGAAGCATATCCAACAATTCCCTTCCCTACATTCAGAAATTGATGCACACCAACTAAGCATTTATAGGTAAAAGCCGTACACTTTTGTTTACATAACTTGATGGACATCATTAGTCGATACATCAAAATTGCCACAGTCTTTCTATACTTGGCTATATTTCAAAAGATGACCGACATCTTCTCCCACAATCGTATGCTTAAGGTCCATCAACTAGTGTCGGCGTCCAAAGGTTCCCTCCTTTGCTATCCTTCTCCTCACGGTCATATCCAACCGCTCAAACCATCTACTAATCTGAAATGTTGGTCCCCAAAAGGGAGTATAACCACTCAAAGCAGATAGGAAATCCAATTACAACTCAATGCATCATTCAATCATACATGCATTGCAGGCATTACTTACCTTGAAGCCATGCGCATTACTATCATGCATCATCATACCAATTCATAACACATTCATGTGTATCATCATTGTAACATACATGTCATGGCATCATTACATCATACATGACATCATGGCATCATTACATCATACATGACATCATCATCATAGCATCATTTCATCATACATGTCTTCGAGCCATATCATATATCATCATCATTAACATTACCATGCATATCATCATGCATATCATGTCATGGGTGATCATCATATCACATCACATATCATCATCATCATCATTATTATCATGCATATCATATCATGGGTGATCATCATTATTTCACATCACATATCATCATCATCATCATTATCATGCATATCATCATGCATATCATATCATGGGTGATCATCATTATTTCACATCACATATCATCATCATCATCATTATCATGCATATCATCTTGCATATCATATCATGGGTGATCATCATTATTTCACATCACATATCATTATCATCATCATCATCATCATGCATTTCATCATGCATATCATATCATGCATATCATGATTTAATTTCCACTTTTAGCTTTTAATTTGATCACCACATCACCCATTTCTCAATTCATCAATTTCATCATCCCTTCGGGCAAAGACCTCCGACAGGGTTCCCAGCATTCTAGCCATCCCATGGCCACTGGGCTTCTGGTCCCCCACATTCCGGGCATCTCGCATCCCAACTAGCATCACTAGGCATTCCCTTCGGGCAAAAACCTCCGACAGGGCTTCCGGCCTTTACCCTTCTAGCCAGGCATCTCGCACCCCAATCCTAGCATCGCGAGGCATTCCTTTCGGGCAAAGACCTCCGACAAGGCTTTCGGAATTATGTACCGACATACCACCAGGCCTCCCCTGGAATTACGTACCGTATACCACCGGGCATCCCGACACTCCCGGGAATCTCTGGAATTACGCCACTAGGCCACCGAGCATCATCATCCACCACAACCACTTCCTCACTTATCATTATCCACATTTACCATCATTTTGATCTCATCATTACATGGCATATGATTCACACATGCATCACAATTCATGGTCATACATACACCAATGTCTTATCATACATGCAACAATGCATAATTATTCAATGGAATTTATGGCCAATAAAATAATCCATTATTATTTTATTATTATTATTATTATTTTTATTATTTATTTTTATTGTCATATTTATTTATTTCCATAAATAAATATTAAAGTCAATATCTATGATTTTCCCAAAATCATAAAATTCAAGCAATCATTAATTAAACCAATAGGATGACAATTTTATGCAAAATTCATGGCCAACTTGAATTTCACACAATTTCACAATTTCCACTAAATAGCACATAATATTCGGATAACAACCAGAATGCACAGTTTATGAATAAATTCGATTAAAATATCCATATGGCCTCCAAAAATTACGAAATTTTACAGAGTGATAGCCAAGATATTTTCGCACAACTTTCATGAAGAACTCCAAGTCAGATTCTTTTTATATTACTTTATACACCCTCACGAAGCTCCTGGATCTACTACCGCATCGTCCAGTGAACACATCTCCGAAATATTGAGGTTTCATCCATCTATTCTCTTTCGTTTCCTCTGAAATTTAGATATGTTATACATCAAGGTATCCTATACAAGTTTCATGAAGAGATCTAGGTCAAATAACAAAATTATGGTCACCATTTAAGTCCATGAAGTCTCGGGTGTCTCGGAACACATCACCAGAATCATCGTCTCCAAGATCTAGCCGATTTACTAGGCTATACTTGTTCATTTTACTTAAAATTTTAATATGTTGTAGTTTAAGATGTTACCTACAACTTTCATGAAGACATCGAAGTGAGATTCTCAACAAAAACCAACATGCAACCATGAATCCAGCAAGAGGTCAGTAAAAGCTCTCCAGATCTGGGGTCTCCGTAGAACAAGACTTTAACCCCTCAAATATCCATCATTTTCCACGAAATTTCAGTATATTATAGTACAAGACGTTATATACAACTTTTATGAAGACATCGAAGCCAAAATCGGACTCCAAACACGCATGCAAGCTCAAACAAATTACTGACTCCAACAAACCGAACAAGAACAGTCACACGGTTTGCAAATAACCAACTCTTACCTCGGTTTTTTCGCACAAATCATACCTAAAATCTAACATGCAACCACCAAAACAAACATGCAAGAGAAGTTACGGACTCCACTTGCCTCTAAGACCAAGCAAACACGACCACACGGACGGCACACCGGCGACGGACGAACGGACCTTCTCCCCCCGCGCGGCTTCTCCCTTTCTCTCTCGGCTCACTCTCTAGGCCGAACAAGCCACTCTCTCTCTCTCTCCCTCTCTCTCTCTCTCTTTTTGGTGCTTATATATTGCATGCATTTTAGGTTTGCATGAGGGACAAGTGTAATTGTGGAGGAAGACAAGTGTCCACCATGCTTCACCTCCTCCATGCCACTTGTCCTATTGCATGCATCATGGGCCTTAGAGTTGGGCTTGGGCTTGGGCCATCCGGCCACTCCTCCTTGGGCTGGTCGACAGCCTCCTTGTGGGCTCTAATGGGCCGGCCAACTTGGCCCATTAGGGTTCCACTCTCGGGCTTAAGGCCCAATCAAATTTTAACCTCTTTTTCCCCTTTTTTTTTTTTTGAAATTCTTCAATAAATATTTTTGAATTCCAATTTTTCACCTTGGCCAAAGTCTTGGGATATTTTTGCTCATTGAAATTTAAATCATATGGCCAAGCATAGATTATTAATTTAAATTTCCACAATCACAAGCACAAATCATCAAATTAAAAGACTAATGGCTAAAACATAGACCATAGGTAAGTTCATTACCTAATTATATGCTTTAATTTCTCTAGAGGATGACTTGAATTTTGGGATGCCACAAATTCCGGCGACCCACCCCTCGAATTCGGACCCGTACGGTCGCACCGCCATGAGGAATATTAGCCATGAGTTATTTCGGCATATCGGTGTTCGCCGGAGGCTAATCGGGCGGCGGAAGTCGTGGTGGTTGAGGATTTGCATTTGTGGAGTTTTTCGTCTGATTTTGGGGCCAATTTTTGCTTATTTTCGCCGAAACTTGGACCCATGTGATCGTGCCGGCATGCTCTTCAAAACCCATTATTTATTTCTGTATGGGATGGGCTGCCGCAGAAGAAACGGTGGCGAAAGCGCGGCGTGCGCGGGTGGTGCGGACGACGGCCCGGCGGCGTGCGGCGAGCTGCTCTTGCGCGGCTTCTTCTTCTGCTCCTGGTTCGGTTCGCAAAAAGAAGAACGAAGAAGGAGAAGAAGAAGGTAACGTGGGGGAGGAGGCAAGAAGAGAGAGAAGAGATAAGGTTGAATGGTCAAAGGGAGAGAGAGAAAGAGAGTTGGCGTGGGGAGGGGGTGTTTCGCACGAGGGGGAAAAGGAGAGAAGGAGAGAGAGAGAGAGAGAGAAAGAAAGAGAAACTTGTGGGAAAGTTAGGTGTTTGGTCAAATGGGGTAAAAAGAAATGGGAATCAATTCAAAAGAAAATAATTCCCTCAAATAGAAAATTCTTAATTCATTTTTTTTTCTTTTGAATAAGCTCGATGATTCCCAAAAGAAATTTCAGATTATAGCACTCGGTTCCCGCTTGCATTTCTGCATCCATTTTCCCTCTTTAATTTCTCTCAAATGACTCTCATAAAATCAATTGATGTCTCACTTATCAAATTGATTATTTTCCTCATCCAAGAATTCCCTCATGCTTCTCAATTTCACAATCTCCGGCTTCAACTGAACGAAAACGGCCATATTTATCCAGTCAAAATTAAAACCCGAAAATCTGGATGTCACAGCATAAATATAAACATGAGTTCCTTATATCTGCTTATTTATTTGATTGTCTTTATAGAAAGCGAAGATTGGAAGAAATATTTGAAGTTCAGCAGTGATACCGAGGATGATGCATTTAGCGGTAAAAAGACTCAGTGAAAGTATCCGACAGCCAACTCAAGCATCCATAGTTGAAGAGAAGAGCCTAAAATGATATCCACAAGTTCAGATGTTTCTTTTCGAAGATCTGATTTGATTTCATGTTAGAAATCCAAGAGAGCATACTGAGTTTATTTTCGTTCATTTCATCTGAATCGCTGGGCGATTTCGAAACTTTTGTCGTTTGAACTATGAAACCTCAAGCCTTTTCTGTTTTGGGTCGAACATCAAGGCTTGTTTGCCTGCCGGGAATGGAGAAAGTGGAATGGTACTCGAGCCTTTATTTTCTTTACTTTTGTTACTGGTGACCTTTAATAGGTATTGAGAATAATTTGTTATTTATTTTTTGTGATCCCACATTTTAGACCCAAATTTTATCTTAAAGTTACGACTATTCGACATAAGTTTTTTCCACGCTTCGTACCCTTTCGTGACAACCGCCCATTTGGTGACCGTTCGTGATGGGAGACGGGATATAAAAAGGAACGTACGTTCATTTTTGACGGGTGATGACAAGGTCTAACTCAAACTCTCTCATTCAGAATACACCATCAGTACGAGAGTGAATTGGGTAGTAGAGTGTCCCCAATTTTTCTATGATTTCAGGTTTTTCTGACGAACGCGAACAAGAACAATGGCTGGAGGTTTGTCTTCGATTGATCCTGGCTTCTGCATATGAATTATATTGTCTTACATTTGGTATCAGAGCCAGGTTAAAAGCCTCTGCCTTGTTTTGTTTTATTTTTGTGTGTTTTTGGTGTATTTTTGGTCATTTTTGGAGATGAACAGTAACTTGGATTTTGAGGACGAGAGAGAAACTCGCAAAATCCGGGCAAATTCCGGCGACCCACCCCTCGAATTCGGACCCGTACGGTCGCACCGCCATGAGGAATATTAGCCATGAGTTATTTCGGCATATCGGTGTTCGCCGGAGGCTAATCGGGCGGCGGAAGTCGTGGTGGTTGAGGATTTGCATTTGTGGAGTTTTTCGTCTGATTTTGGGGCGAATTTTTGCTTATTTTCGCCGAAACTTGGACCCATGTGATCGTGCCGGCATGCTGTTCAAAACCCATTATTTATTTCTGTCTGGGATGGGCTGCCAGAGAAGAAATGGCGGCGAAAGCGCGGCTGAAAACGGTGAAAAACCGGCGGAAAATGGCTCTGTGCGCGAGGGAGAAGGCGCGTGGGCTCCACGCGCGCGCTGCAGTTGCAGGCGCGTGGAACCCACGCGCCACGCGCCCATTCGCGCGCGCAACCGCTGCGCGCGTGGGATCCATGCGCGCGACAGTTGCCACGCGTTGCACGCGCCTGCATGCTGAACGGCGCACGTGTCCCGCACGTGCGCCCCCGCGCAGTTGTGGCGCGTGCCGAGCACGCGCCTATCTTCTCCCACCCGCGACTCCTTTTTACCTTTTTGCCCCAAATTTTTAAAATTTTTGCAATCATGCCCTTGGCTAATTTATTTATTTACTGTTCTGCCCTTGATGTATTTATTTATTATGTTATTTCATGCATTTTTATGAATATTTTATGCATGAAATTAAATGTCCAATGGTCCATATATTTAATTAATTAGGGAGTGGCCACAGCATCTTTAATTAATTAAATTATATATTAAAAGCCTCCGGATCATATTTAGAGATGGACATTGATTGTAATTAATTATATTAATATGATGAATTTTATCCCACAGAATTTTCATTATATTAATATGATTAATTAGGATGAAATCATATTATTTTTCTTAATTTACCCACAGGGATTAAGAAAAGGCATGTAATATGGTAGTTTCTTCATGAAGTAATTATGAATCTATTTAAATTAAAAACTTAGCCCATAGGTAGTTTTTATGTTATGTGATTCATATTGTGACATGTTTACATTGGTAAAACATGATTTATTTGTACATATTTGCCTCAAATTTTGTGACATAAGCATGATTATTTGATATGCAGTTTCGCAACCTGTGAATTTCTCTGAATTTAAGTTTGATGTTCCCATACTGAATGGTGAGAACTATAAAGTTTGGAAGGAGTCAGTTCTTCTTCAATTGGGATGGATGGACATTGACTATGCTATAAGGAAAGACGAACCACCTGCTCCTACTAATTCGAGCACTCCAGCTGAGATAGCTCTTTATAACCAATGGGAGCGGTCCAACCGCGTTTCTGCCATGTTTATAAGAGATAAGATATCTCCTAGTATTCATGGTTCAGTTGCTCAGCATAGCAATGCTAAGGCTTTATTGGAGGCCATAGATGCGCAATTTGAAAGTTCTGAGAAAGTGCATGCCATGACCCTGATTATGAAGTTTTCATCATTGAAGCTCACTAGTGTTAGAGGTGTGCGTGAGCACATCATGCAAATGAGGAACATTGCAGCTCAACTTAAGAACCTTGAGGTTGAGATATCTGAATCATTTCTTGTGTATTGTATTCTGAACACTCTCCCACAACAGTATGCTCCTTTCAAGATCTCTTATAACACACATAAGAATAAATGGTCTATTAATGAACTCATGACCATGTGTGTTCAAGAGGAAGAAAGACTAGTTATGGAATTGGGAGAAAGTGCTCATTTGGCAACACAAGGAAAGAATAAGGGCCATGGCAAGTATAAGGGAAAAGGTAAAATACCCCCCAAGCTGACATTAAGAAAGAATCCAAATGCTTCTTTTGTAAACAGAAGGGGCATGTAAGAAAGGATTGTGTCAAATTTAAGGCCTGGCTCGAGAAGAAAGGTAATCCAATCTCTTGTGTTTGTTATGAATCTAATATGACTGATGTAAGTCACAACACTTGGTGAATTGATTCTGGATCTACAATCCATATTTCGAATTCCTTGCAAGGTTTTCAAAACCACAGGAAGCCAGTGGGAAGTGAACAAAGCATCTATTCAGGAAACAAGATGCGTTCGCATGTGGAAGCTATTGGGACATATAGACTAGTTCTCAATAGTGGTTTTGTTTTAGATTTGGAAAAGACCTTTTATGTTCCTAGTTTTTCTAGAAACTTAATTTCAGTTTCAAGACTTGTACCTTTGGGATACTCTTTTAACTTTTCAGATTCAAACTTCTGTTTATCATTTAAATCTGAAATTGTCGGGAGTGGTACTTTGTCGATGGTCTTTTTCGAATTAATTTACAAGACAATGCCTATTATGATGCGATGCATGTTCATGATAAAGCTGGTATGAAACGATGTGTTGTGAAAGAACATTCCTCTATGTTGTGGCACCGGAGATTGGGACATATCTCCATAGAAAGAATTAAGCGATTAGTAAATGATGGAGTACTCGGTGCTTTAGATTTTACTGATTGTGATACTTGTGTGGACTGCATAAAGGGAAAGCAGACTAACAAGTCAAAGAAAGGTGCCAAGAGGAGTACAGAAATATTAGAAATCATACATACGGATATTTGTAGTCCGGATATGGACTCATGTGGTCAGAAATACTTTATCTCTTTCATAGATGATTACTCACGTTACATGTATCTCTATTTGATTCATAATAAGTATGAAGCATTAGATGCCTTTAAGGTATTTAAGGCGAAAGTAGAGAAACAATGCAATAAGCAAATTAAGATCGTGAGATCAGATAGAGGTGGAGAATTCTATGGTAGATACACTGAAGATGGACAAGCACCTGGTCCATTTGCAAGATTTCTTCAAGAGCATGGGATAGTTGCCCAATATACTATGCCTGGTTCTCCGGACCAAAATGGCGTAGCGGAAAGAAGAAATCGGACCTTATTAGACATGGTGCGTAGTATGCTTAGCAGTTCCAAACTTCCTAAATCCTTGTGGACTGAAGCACTTAAGACGGCAGTGTACATATTAAACCGAGTTCCGACCAAGGCTGTCCCAAAGACACCTTTTGAGTTGTTTAAGGGTTGGAAACCGAGTTTGCATCATGTGCGCGTTTGGGGATGCCCGTCTGAAGTGAGAGTTTATAATCCACAAGAAAAGAAGTTGGACCCAAGGACCATAAGTGGGTATTTCATTGGATATGCCGAAAGGTCTAAGGGATATAGGTTCTATTGTCCATCACACACCACTAGGATTGTGGAATCAAGAAATGCTAAATTTCTTGAAAATGACTTGATCAGTGGGAGTGATCGATCGAAGGACCTTGATCCTAAGAAAGATCATTCAGACACTCAATCTTCCACCTCAAGTTTAGGGTTGGTTGTTGCTTATAATGCCCCTTCAGTTCAGCCGGCTATTGAACAACCAATTGTTGAAGTTCCACAACCTGCCGATATTGATCTAGTAGATCCAGTTGTTCAGCAATTACTAGAAACTGTTGAACAACCAGTTGAGCAACACGCTCCTCAAGAGAATGTTGATGCAACATTGAGAAGATCTTCTAGAATAAAGAAATCGGCTATTCCTAGTGATTATATTGTATATTTACAAGAGTCTGACTACAATATTGGAGCTGAGAATGATCCTGAAACGTTTTCACAAGCCATGGATAGTGATAAATCCAATTTGTGGTACAATGCCATGAAGGAAGAAATGAGTTCAATGGCATCTAACAAAGTCTGGGATTTGGTTGAGTTACCTAATGGTGTGAAGGCCATTGGTTGTAAATGGGTCTTCAAAACTAAGAAGGATTCATTAGGTAACATTGAAAGATATAAAGCTAGACTTGTTGCCAAAGGATTCACTCAAAAGGAAGGAATCGACTACACGGAGACTTTTTCTCCTGTATCTAAGAAAGATTCTCTTCGTATTGTTTTGGCTTTGGTTGCCCATTTTGATATGGAATTACATCAGATGGATGTGAAAACGGCGTTCCTCAATGGAGAACTAGAGGAGGAGGTTTACATGAAACAACCTGAAGGATTTTCCTCTAGTAAAGGTGAGCATTTGGGCAAGCTTAAGAAATCTATATATGGCTTGAAACAAGCATCCCGCCAATGGTACTTAAGGTTCCATGAAGTCATCTCTTCATTCGGTTTTGTAGAGAATGTCATGGATCAATGTATATACCGAAAGTCGGTGGGAGCAAAATTTGTTTTCTTGTGCTGTATGTGGATGATATACTACTTGCAACCAATGATAAGGGGTTGCTACATGAGGTGAAACAATTTCTCTCTAAGAGTTTTGACATGAAGGATATGGGTGAGGCATCTTATGTCATTGGCATTAAGATCCATAGAGATAGATCTCGATGCATTTTAGGACTATCTCAAGAAACCTATATCAATAAGGTCCTAGAGAGATTTTGGATGAAAGACTGTTCACCAAGTATAGCACCCATCGTGAAGGGTGATAGGTTCAATTTGAATCAATGCCCGAAGAACGATCTAGAAAGGGAACAAATGTACAACATTCCATATGCTTCTGCTGTTGGAAGCTTGATGTATGCTCAAGGTTTGCACTCGACCTGACATCGCTTTTGCTGTGGGAATGTTGGGAAGATATCAGAGTAATCCAGGTTTAGACCACTGGAGAGCTGCAAAGAAAGTGATGAGATACCTTCAAGGTACCAAAGACTATATGCTTATGTATAGACGGACTGACAACCTGGAAGTGGTCGGTTATTCGGATGCGGACTTCGCGGGTTGCGTTGATTCATGAAAATCAACGTCTGGATACATTTTCATGTTAGCTGGTGGAGCCGTGTCATGGAGAAGTGCCAAGCAGACTTTGACTACTACTTCCACTATGGAGGCTGAGTTCGTTTCTTGTTTTGAGGCTACCTCGCATGGTGTATGGTTGAAGAGTTTCACTGCTGGGCTTAGAATTGTTGATTCTATTTCTAGGCCATTAAGAATATATTGTGACAATTCAGCTGCGGTTTTTATGGCTAAAAATGCCAAAAGTGGCAGTCGAAGTAAGCATATCGACATTAAGTATTTAGCCATAAGGGAACGTGTTAAGGAGAATAAAGTGGTCATTGAACACGTTAGCACTGAATTGATGATAGCTGATCCTTTAACTAAAGGCATGCCACCAATGAAGTATAAGGATCATGTAACTAGTATGGGAATAGGTCCCATTATGTAATTTGTCATCATATGAACGATTTTTGTTGTATGAAACTCTTATTCAGTTGTAATGTTGATTCTCAATTTTTGTGTACACATTTTGTTGTTTATGAGAATAACATTTATCCTTGGCTCTGGAATAAACATGGGGTTTATTCATTAAGATATGTTGTCACATATAGGCTGACATTAAAGAAATAAGATGCATTGTGATACATGGAAGATATTTCTCACTCTTAGAGGACATGTCGCCATGATCCATGTGTTTTGTTTCTTTTCTTTAAGCATAAAGTTTTAGTGGAATTAGTTGAATGATTCGTATGATGAAAATGATGGGATCAAGTGGGAGAATGTTATTTATTTTTTGTGATCCCACATTTTAGACCCAAATTTTATCTTAAAGTTACGACTATTCGACATAAGTTTTTTCCACGCTTCGTACCCTTTCGTGACAACCGCCCATTTGGTGACCGTTCGTGATGGGAGACGGGATATAAAAAGGAACGTACGTTCAATTCTGACGGGTGATGACAAGGTCTAACTCAAACTCTCTCATTCAGAATACACCATCAGTACGAGAGTGAATTGGGTAGTAGAGTGTCCCCAATTTTTCTATGATTTCAGGTTTTTTTGACGAACGCGAACAAGAACAATGGCTGGAGGTTTGTCTTCGATTGATCCTGGCTTCCGCATATGAATTATATTGTCTTACATAATTATCAGGCATGGTAATCAACGCAGGAGGCGGTGAATCTAACTAAAAATGAATTTATATGATTTCAATATAGTGATATTATAACCGAAGGGTATAAAAGGTTCGTGTTTTGCAAAAGCTTTACAGCCACACTCGATTTTTCGAAACTGAAGGACTCGATTGCTGGATATTGTGCCTTTCAACCATCCGACCTTTAGGGTGTCAAGAAAATTGTGATTTTCTTCGATCAAGCAATAAATTCACTGAGATGTAGTCACAAGCTTTTTGGGTGCCTTCAGAAACGTATCGATAGAGTTTTAACAAGGAAGATATTGCAATTTTTCACATCAACTGTTCGTTGGCCCCAATTTGAGGGTAGCAGTGATCCCAACACTTTTACTGAAAATCAGAGTGCATTTTAATAAAGTTCAATTCACGAGCATTTGCAATGATTTAAGGTCATTTTTCAATTATTCTCCATTTTTAAGTTCATAGCCTTCACAATAGCTTTACCAATGTCACTTACCAGATAAACGCTCGTTCAAGAAGACTATCTAAGTTTTCAGGAAATGATCAATTTAACTCTCTAATTGTTTATGCTGGATCAGCATACGAGAATAGGTAGATACAAAGGTTGTGACAAGAAATGCTCATTGTTTGTTAATTATGACATGAGAGATCTCTAGCTTTGCAGCCCGAACATAAAACCGTGCTCACAGTACAGTGCTGCTGGACGTCGAGAAGCCTCGAGGGATGTTAGTGGCTTAAGTGTTTGAATGCTTTGGTAGGTGTCAATCTCTTGCATTTCGTCCATCCAAAAGTCATTGCTCGGTTCCGATGCGCGTGAGGCATCGGAGGAACATTGCAATGCATATATAAGTTTATCAGCAATGCTGAAAGCAAGATGGGAACACAGATTCCTTTATTAAATCCTTCTATGTCCTCTTGAAGAACTTGTTTTTAGGTGACTGCAGACTAGTTCCACGCGGACTTTCATATAAGAAAACCCGAATGTAAGGAAGAAAGAAATCTGCCTACATCAATTGAGAGGGACCTCAGCAAGTCCACGCTCCATAATGTCTATCATGTTGATGATGAATTGCGTTTCAATATAAATAAAGGATGAAAATCTTCTACTAATTACTCGAGTGACGTCTTTTGGAAAATTATGTCCGTTCATGACAAAATCATCATTTGGACGAGAGATCTTTGTAAAGAGTAGTAATTATGATCTATAAAAATCCAAATGAAAGAGCGTAGAGTTCATATGGGTGGGTGAAACAGTGTTGTCTTTTTCTGTATCCTTCATTAGGTTGAAGAAAAATGCCAATGCTTTTTTCAAACTCTACCATACTTGTCAACTATGAAGCATAGGGGTAAGCTTGATCCGAATTGGGTCGATCTAGCACTTAACTCAGGGATCAACCCGTATAATATTGGTCCCTAGTTTTTGGGATCAAGAACCGACCCTATTGAGCTTGGGTCCAGTTCCAAGGTAAACTCGAAACTAACCAATTATTTTTTGTTTCATTTTTTGTATTCCTTGAAAGGACAAATGTATTATTGCAAATTACATATTAATTAAAAATACGACATTAAGTAACCAAACTATTAATATCATTACATATCAAATACAAATATAAGATAAGGTAACAAAAGAAATTTCACATTTGCAAAAAGTAACAAACCATAAAAACGAACACGTGAGGTGAGTGGCAAGGCAAGCGAACAGAGGTGAGCAAGGCCTAGGCAAGTGAAGAGGGTTTTTATTTTTTATTTTGGCCGCATTAAAGCTTAATTTCTGTCTACTTTTTAATTTACACGACAAATTGAATTGTGAAGAGAACGGAGTAGGCAAAATCATATAATATATAATCTATAATATATCTAATATCTAATAAATATATATTATATGTCATATATTATATATTAATAGGGTTGGTCCAGTTTGAACTAATCCTAAATTCTTATGACTGAAACTAACTTGCACAGTGCAAGGTCCAAAGATCCTAGGACCAAAGATTGACTCGATCCTGCTGGGAACCGAACTTGGCCAGGTTGGGCCGGTCCAAGGTCAATCCAAGGTGACCCTAGACTGATGCTTAGCCCTAGTGAAGCATGAACATGGTCAGATACTTCCAATGGCCTCCTCAGAATTGACATGATTCGTATACGTTTCTGTTGATGTATCAAGACTGCACGTGCTGTTTTTATTTTGTTTTGTTTGGTGTCCTGTTTTTTAGGAGTTGGTTAGTCAATCTTATCTCCTAGGAGTAGTTAGCTGCACGTATCTTAGATATTCTGATCTATTGCTGATTTTGTGGATCAAGCAAGCCGTTAGTCGGCTACGTGGGTTTGTGGTTACATTCTAGTATGTATTTTGAACCTTTTTTTTTTTTTTTTTCAGTTTTCAGAACACGACGCTCTGTTTCTGCTGTAAACTTGTTCTCTGCTTCTGCTGTAAAACTCCTTTTTCTGTTCTTTTTGCTGTCTACGTGTTCTCTGTTCTTATAAAAAAAAAAAAAAAAAAAAAGGAAAACAACACTGGTATCAGAGCTCTCTTGATCTTAAGGGGCTGTGAGTGACTTGTGAGATTGATTGAGAGGTGTGTTTGCATCCGTAGAAGTTAAAAGCAAGATGGAGGCAGGATCAAGTGGTTTTTCAGCAATGGCTCCACCAGCGTTTGATGGAGAAAATTATCAAGCCTGGGCAGTGAGAATGCGAGCTGATCTAGAGGGTTGTGATTTTTGGGAAGCTGTGGAACAAGATTATGAAGTTGCTCCCCTTCCCGACAATCCAACCATCAATCAAATCAAGTTTCACAAGGAGAGGACAACAAGGAAAGCAAAGGTAAAGTCTTATTTATATGCTGCTGTCTCACCTACCATTTTCAGCAGAATTATGGCTTGTGAATCAGCCAAAGCTATTTGGGACTTCCTCAAAGCTGAGTATCAAGGAGATGAGAGGATCAGAAGCATGAAGGGGCTAAATCTGATCACAGAATTCGAGAGACTGCAGATGAAGGAGTCTGAGACAATTAAGGAGTATTCTGGTAAGTTGATAAGCATTGCAAATCAGGCAAGAGTTCTAGGCACTAACCTCTCTGATAATAGGCTAGTGCAGAAGATTCTTGTCTCCTTGCCCGAAAGGTTTGAGGCAACCATTGCCTCTTTGGAGAATACCAAGGATTTGTCTCAGATCAAGTTGGCAGAATTGCTAAGTGCTTTGCAAGCACAAGAGCAGAGGAGGTTAATGAGGGTGGAAGGAAGTGTAGAAGGAGCTTTGCCGGCCAAAGAACAGCAGAATGTAGGAGGAAAAGTTAACAAGTGGAAAGGGAAGAAAGGAAATGGCAATAGTGGTTCAGAAGCTGCTGCAGGAGAGAATAGTGCGAGCAACTCCAAGAACAATTGGGGAAGATATTCCTCATGTCAGCACTGTGGAAAAAAGAATCATCCACACTTTAGGTGTTGGAAGAGGCCAGATGTTAGGTGCAGAAAGTGTCATAAGCTTGGACACATTGAGAAGTTCTGCAAAGAGAAGAGAGATCAGCGGCAGGGTGAGGCACATGCTGCGGTTCAGCAAGAGGTAGATCAACTGTTTGTTGCCTCTTGTTTCTCCTCTAGTACTCCATGTGATAGTTGGCTTGTTGATAGTGGTTGCACAAACCATATGACAAGTGATGAAACGCTGTTTATAAACCTTGACAAGTCGTTGAAGTCAAGAGTGAGGATTGGGAATGGGGAGTACTTAGAAGTGAAAGGTAAAGGGACTGTAGCAATGGAGAGTTGTGCTGGAACTAAGCTGATTTCTGATGTGATGTATGTGCCTAAAATTGATCAGAATTTGCTAAGTGTGGGGCAGTTGGTAGAAAAGGGATTTAAGGTGATATTTGAAGAGGAGAAGTGTTTGATCTTTGACTCCAATGGTCAGGAGTTGTTCAAGATAAAAATGCAACAGAAAAGTTTTTCTTTGAATCCTCTTGAGAAGGAGCAGATGGCATTCAAGTGTCAGGCTAATGATTTAGAATTATGGCACAAGAGGTTGGGGCACTTTCATCATAAAGGCGTGCTGTTCATGCAGAAGAATGAAATGGCAACCGGGTTACCAAACCTGGAGGAGCAGATCACAAGGTGCAAAGCTTGTTTGCTAGGCAAGCAGACAAGACTTCCCTTCAAGAAATCCACTTGGAGAGCGACAGAGAAGTTGCAGCTGATTCATACGGATCTATGTGGTCCACAAGTGATTCCTTCACTAAATGGCAGCAGGTATTTCATTATTTTCATTGATGATTATACTAGAATGTGCTGGATTTACTTTATGAAGCAAAAGTCAGAAGTTGCTGAGGTATTTCTGAAGTTTAAGAAATGGGTTGAGAACCAAAGTGGCTGCAAGATTCAGGTCATTAGATCTGATAATGGAACAGAATACACTTCACAGAGGTTTAAATCCTTTTGTGAAGAGGCTGGAATTGAACATCGTTCTATCGCTCCTTACTCTCCACAGCAAAATGGAGTTAGTGAGAGGAAGAATAGAACCATTATGGAGATGACTAGGTGTTTGCTTTATGAGAAGAGTCTACCAAAAGAGTTTTGGGCAAAAGCAGCAAGCACAGCAGTTTTTCTACTGAATAGATTACCTACGAGGGTATTGGAGATGAAGACACCCTTTGAAGCCTGGTTTGATGTCAAGCCAATTCTAAGAAATTTGAAGGTGTTTGGCTGTTTGTGTTTTTCTCATATTCCACATGTCAAGAGAGACAAGTTGGGAGAGAAAGCTGAACCTGGGATCTTTGTTGGCTACAATTTAGTATCAAAAGCTTACAGGATCTATCAACCTCAGACAGGGAAGGTGATCACTAGCAGGGATGTTCAGTTCCTAGAAGATGAGAAATGGGATTGGACAAATGAGCCACAAGGCAAACACAAAGAGGTCTCATTGGAACCTGACGAACGGGTGGATGATGTTCCAGTTAGAGGTACCAGATCTTTGACTGATATATATCAAAGGTGTAGTGTGGCTATTTTGGAACCTGCAGGTTATGAGGAAGCTAAAAGCGATCAGAGGTGGATGAATGCAATGAAGGAAGAGTTGGCTATGATAGAAAAGAACCAGACATGGGAGTAGGTGATTGGAGTAAAATGGGTTTTCAAGACCAAATTTAATCCTGATGGCTCAGTGAATAAGCATAAGGCCAGGTTGGTGGTGAAGGGATATGCACAGATTTGGGGAGTTGATTTCTCAGAAACCTTTGCTCCTGTGGCAAGACTTGATACAATTAGAATGATTCTTGCTTTGGCAGCTCAACAAAGATGGAAGGTATATCAGTTAGATGTAAAATCTGCATTTTTGAATGGAGTGTTGCAGGAGGAGATTTATGTTGAGCAGCCACAAGGCTTTGTCACACCAGGCCAGGAGGAGAAAGTTTATTTGTTGAGAAAGGCTCTTTATGGCTTGAGGCAAGCTCCTAGAGCATGGTACAGTAAGATGGATGAGCACTTGTTGGGTCTAGGTTTCAAGAAAAGCCTCAATGAATCCACTCTATATGTTAAGAAGTTAGTATCTGACTTAGTGGTGGTGTCTCTTTATGTGGATGATATGCTGGTGACAAGGAGTAATAGTGCTCAGATTACTGCATTTAAGCAAGAGATGATGAAGATGTTCGAAATGACTGATCTTGGTGAGATGTCATATTTTCTAGGAATGGAAGTTAAGCAGACTCAGAATGAAGTTTTTATCTATCAAAAGAAGTATTTGAAGGAGATCCTAAGGAGATTCAACATGGAGGAGTGCAAGAGTGTGAGTACTCCAATGGGTCATAAGGAAAAGCTTCAAAAGGAGGATGGATCAACACCTGCAGATGAAAGAGTTTATAGAAGTTTGATTGGCTATCTTATGTATCTCACTGCAACTAGGCCAGACATCATGTTTCTTGTAAGTGTCTTATCTAGATTTCTCAATTGTGCAAGTGAGTTGCATATGGTAGCTGCAAAGAGGGTATTGAGGTACTTGAGAGGTACTCTTTCATATGGGATTAAGTTTTGTAGAGTTCAGGAGTTTAAGTTGCAGGGGTATTCTGATAGTGATTGGGCAGGATCAATGGATGATATGAGGAGCACTTCAGGTTATTGCTTTACATTTGGGTCGGCATGTTTTTCTTAGTGTTCAAAGAAGCAAGAAATAGTAGCTCAATCAACTGCAGAAGCTGAGTTCATTGCAGCTACTGCAGCTGTGAATCAAGCATTATGGTTGAAGAAGCTAATGGATGATCTGCATATGCAGCAAGAAGAAGATATAGAAGTGTTTGTGGATAATCAAGCTACTTTGGCCATTTCACAAAATCCGGTATTTCATGGAAGAACAAAGCATTTTAAGGTCAAGTTTTACTTCTTGAGAGAAGTGCAAAAGGCTGAAGAGGTGAAACTGGTGTACTGCAATTCAGAAAACCAGATTGCAGATATATTCACGAAGTCATTTCATGTTGGTCGATTTGAACTTCTCAGAGCAAAGCTAGGAGTGTGCAGTACTTGATCCAGGAGGAGAGTGTTGATGTATCAAGACTGCACGTGCTGTTTTTATTTTGTTTTGTTTGGTGTCCTGTTTTTTAGGAGTTGGTTAGTCAATCTTATCTCCTAGGAGTAGTTAGCTGCACGTATCTTAGATATTCTGATCTATTGCTGATTTTGTGGATCAAGCAAGCCGTTAGTCGGCTACGTGGGTTTGTGGTTACGTTCTAGTATGTATTTTGAACCTTTTTTTTTTTTCAGTTTTCAGAACATGACGCTCTGTTTCTGCTGTAAACTTGTTCTCTGCTTCTGCTGTAAAACTCCTTTTTTTGTTCTTTTTGCTGTCTACGTGTTCTCTGTTCTTATCAAAAAAAAGGAAAACAACAGTTTCATTAGTGCAAGACGAATGCTAGCACTTGAGGTGAATCTTCTCTCCAGCCAGCATTTCTTCTCATTCAATGCTTCTTCATCTTTCGCTTTGGTAATTTCCTTTTAATTGTGAAGTTCCGCTTATTAGTTTAAGCAACCAAATCCTACAGTCAAGGAAAGGATACTGCAATACTGCAAAATATTGTTCTCTTGATCATATCTGGAAAAGTATTCAAGGCTTGACCGCTCTGTACATTAATTTATGATTTTCTCATGATATTTTTTTGCAGTACTTGATAGACATTTGAAACAAATCAATAAAACTTCAGAACAGCATTAACTTTGTATTGTTCACAATATTCTCTATCTCCTAACATTTTGCAAGCCTCCTCCAGACTTGTTCGTATATTGACCTATTCTTCAGTGTTGAGTCCTTTTTCAGTCTCGAAAATGCCAATCTACTATGAATAGACTTACCTACAACTAATCAGTTAGTCACTCCGTTAAAGAACTGCCTCCAGCCTTCCCTGCATGTTAGTTCGGAGTGACGATGTCGGCATTGAGAGTGTATTCTTCATGAATGCAGTATCGCACAGAAGGAAACCGGGTAAAGAATATGTCTCTTCTATTAGATGAACCAAAAGACATGAGTCAGGAAAATAATAGACCCTCAGTTGACCAATGAACATGCAGCTTATTGATCGGTTCTTCTAACATCAGTATGAACTGTTTGTGATCATCAATGAACATCCAGGTTTGACAGTGTTGTGTATGCCTTATTTCCTCACCAAATAAAATTTCACTTTGACTATATGAGTCGACAGACAAACACTAACATCTTACGAGTTAAAAATAAAACGTTTAAAAGAATTATTGCATTAAATCATTTCATTCTTGAACATTTTTCCATCTAATTCTGAGTCAACTTACCATGTCTTCATGTCAACTTATTACCTTCCAAGTAGGAGATAATTACTTTTTTAAATTGACCCAACAGGATAGACAATAGAACAAGTTAGCTAAGAGTCACTTTGGAATTGGGGTTTATAGAATAATAGTAACTTCACTACGTCTTCCTACAGAAATACATCCAAAAATATGCAGATAACCATACAAGGTTTAGGAAAATCGAAATGTCTGATCTATGCAGAGAAAGTTCAAAGATGAAACTATAAAGAAAATGCAGACGATTGAACAAAGCTTGGAACGGGGAAGATCCTTCCATTCTTATCTTGCTTGCTTGTTGACATAACCATGAAAAGAACTGTTTCAAGTCCAGTTGAAGTCATTTATTAAAGTTACTATTTCAGTAGAGGAAATCGTGAAACTTCTTCTAAAAATTACTGGTCCTCCCTCACCCAAGTTTTCTTGACTTCACCACTTTAAATATCTAAGGAACTTCAAAGGCCATGTAAAATCTTCGACTCACCAAAATTGCTTCCTCAATCTGCGATTCCTAACCCTTTTTTTGATTTCTTTCCCTTCTTTCCATCAAAGAATGACCATTACTCCTCCGATCAAGTCACTGCTGGTAGTAGTTACCATCATGGCACGTACTTATGATCGAGTGATGTGCTTGAAGTTCAATTATCCCATCTTTGTAGAAGCAGATGAGAACCATTTCGTCAGGAATAATTCCTATATAGTTCTCAATTCCCTCCAAGTGACACCAGATGTAATTGTAGCTTCTATCTCAAACTTGTCTGACTGCATATTATACAAAGACCCATTCAAGCTACGGAAGAAAAAGGGCGACAGTCGAGACATCACATCTTTCAATACCACTTTTGTGCTTAATATAACTCCACAGACTGTTCCAGGTGGAGAAGGTCTTACCTTCCTTATAACAGGAGAAACGGGTCTTCCAGACAACAGTCACGGAAGATGGCTCAGTATTGTCAACTCGACCACAGATGGACTCTGTCAGAACCAATTTGTAGCCATAGAATTCAACAGCCGGAAGAGCTATGCAGGAGACATTGATGATAACCACGTGGGATTGAACGTGAATAGTATTTTCTTGATCAAACAAGAGCCTCTGGCTGATTACGGTGTCAATCTTTGGACAGGTACCGATATAACAGCCAGAGTCGAATATGACGGGAAGAATATCTCGTTGTTTGTCTTCTTGAGCAATTAAACAGGAGAAAAGATGAAGAATCCAATTATTTCTGTCCCTCTCAATCTTTCCGAGTATCTCCTGCAGGATGTGTTCCTAGGATTCTCTGCTCCAACAAGCAACTACACAGAGTTGAACTGCATAAGGTCATGATTCTTTGAGTGTTCAAACTTAGACGAAGATCCTCTGACTAAAATAAAAGAAACAAACTCGAACAAAGATCCTAAACTGTTGTGGGTTTGGGTTGCAGTTCCAACTGTACTTGTGTTGTGTGCTCTAATTTATCTCCTGAATAGGATAAGAACAGGCAAAAAGGGTCTATTGGAAGGCACTTACCCAACTATAGAAGATCAGACCGAGGGCTCATCCACGGCTCCACAGAAGTTCCGGTTCAAGGATCTCAAGAAAGCAACAGGCAACTTCAAGAACAAGCTAGTATAAGGGGGCTTTGGAACTGTTTATAAAGGGCACATAATGGTAATTTCTAGTGAACTTATACTGCTTGAGAAATGTGTCAGCCACTTCATTCCAAGTATCGAGAAGATTGACATTCTTCATCACGTACCGGTTTAGTGCAGGTCCGGTCAAACTCACATAGAATGATTGGATCATGAGGGGCTCATTCTTGACATGTTGGGCCATGCGTATATGGTACATCTGCAAATGAGCCTTTGGGCAAGAAGTGCCATCGTATTTCTCGAACTTTGGCATTTTGAACTTGCTTAGTACCTTGACGTTCTCATAAATTGACAAGTCGAAAGGGAGTGAACTCTGTAACTCTTGCAATTCCTTCACTTTCTCTTCCAGCTTTATGAAGCGTTCATCTTGCTTCGTCTTAGGGACGTTGTCAAGCTTGGCCTTCTTGACAATGATTAACAATGGGTCATCTTCTAGTTCGGGCATGTCGCTATCACCCACTTGGGCCTTGTTTGCCTGCTTCGGAACTACTATCTTGGGGAGAGCAGGTGCAGGAGTAGAATCCACTCAGAGGGATTTGATTTAGGCTGACATGAGATGCACTAAGGTGAGCAACTTTTGAGTTGATCTTCCATAGTGGAAACACGATCACGCATCTCGGTTTGGTCGGCCATTCTAGCTCTTAATCGTGTAATAATGGATGAACGTGAGGGATCCATTGTCACCTAATTCAAAGAAATGAACGACATAAGCACGAAGTGTAAATAGATAGTGAATCCATGACAATGATCTAATCGATTTTTTCATGAAATGTGAGGCTCGATTTCTACTTAAACATCTTAACAAAGTGAAACTAAGAGGATGATCTGACCGTTGTAGTCTCACATTAACGTGTCAAGTTCCCCTAACTCCGGCTTATTGAATGGAGTGATCAATAGTCAGGCAATCTCGCGGAAATAGACAAACACATTTGACACCATGAAAAACTTTTGGGGAAGAGAAGGTCAACCTCTACATAGCAATCTCGCTTTGGAGGAAGTGTCCTTCTCAACACCATCCTAAAAATCCTATTGCAGCCCAAGTCCGGTAGCAGGGTGTGAGTGCAATAGTGTAGTGCTAAAAGCAATAAAACATGTACAACAGTTTAAATGCAAACAACACTTTCTATAGTTTAAATCCAAACATTCATCACTAACTCCAACCTGTAGGACAAGGGTTAGCAAAGACTATTCTCCTTATACCTCCCATCCGCAAGAACATTTAACACTAAAATTAAGGACGTAACTGGTATCCTTGCTGCCAAACAAAAACATTTTTAAAAGAAAAAGAAAAATTGGCCTAAGTCCGCTAAGAGTTTCAACACAAAATCCCCAATAGAGTCGCCAAGTTGTTGCGACCTAAATTTCGGGTGCACCACATAAGTTTAGGCTAATGGACTACTAAGTCTTTAAGCTTAGCTCGGGCTCTCCCAAGCCCATACTAATTCGTGACTTAAGGTTCAAATATTTAACATGCAAATGATTATTATCTAGGAGTCGCCACTAATCGGTTTACGGTAGGTCGATTAGACACCTAAGTAAAATAATGTGAGAATATTTTTACTCTTACGAATCAGAGACTAAAGGTATGAGGACTTGGTTACACTAGATTTCTTTAATGCCCTTTCGGTACCATTTCTTTTTAATTTTCAAAAATATTTTTGCAGGCAGCTTGAATTTATTTTAACCAAAATTACCATCATACAAGAGGGTGATCACACGGGTGCTCAATCATTATTAAACACTCAATGAATAAAACAAATTGCATCAAAATAATTAAACACACAAAGCAAACAATTTTTTTTGGGTTTTCTTTAATCTCAAAATTAAAACATGCACTTTAACCACATGACCTAATTTTACTAACAAGCTATACCTAATTAAATGAACCTAACATGCAAAAACTAATTGACATTCACCTAATATTTTTTCGTATTTTTTATTGAAATTTGGAATTAATAAAAACCCTAATTAAACTATCTAAAATGAATAATTTTATAATTTATTTTAGGGATTAATTTGACTTAAACCTTATCCTATCTTAGAAAACTATTTTTTTCAAAAGGAGATTACTAAAATGTGCAAACATTCCAAAAATTATCTAAAAGTGCAATCCTAAAAAAAAAAAAATCCTAAAAAAAAAAATGCAATCCTAAATTACTAAACCAATACACTCTAATGCGAGATTTGATTTTTTTTTATTTTGATTTTTTTAGTGTTTTTCCAAGACTAGCAATTATATCTAAATAATCAAGATATTAATCAAATAAAGGATTAAAATAATCGAAAAAATAACCTATTGTCTCATAGGTCAAATTAACGATTACTCTAACCTTAAACATCACGATCAAAAGTTCAAAATAATTAAAAATCTGATCCGAAGTCTTTCGGATCAAATTAATAATTGTAATGATTTAACAATTAAAATACTAAAATGCCCAAAAATTAATATAATTAAAAATATGATCCGATGTCTTATGGATCAAATTAATAATTATAGTAATTAAGCAAAACCCTGTGGATAACGTTTAGAATATTCATAAATTGAACATCACATTCCAATATTATGATTTGAACAATAATAACAAAACTAAATAAAATAAGGGAAAAATAAGAATAAGAAAAAAACCAAAAATAAAAATAAACCACCTAAAGGGAGGGTAGCAACGTTGATGGGATAGCCGGAGAGAGGGTGGTCGGCGTCGGAGCTCTGGTGAGGGCTGGTCGATGGTAGGTCGCGAGTGCAGAGGCGTGGCGGCGTCAAGGCCCAAGCGACGGTGCTACAAAAGTAGTAGGGATGACGTCTAATTCGGGTGTTCGCGGCACCAGTGTTGCTGAGCAGAGGCTGGCGTGGAGATGTAAGGGCGTGGGCCGCTGCTCAGGGACAACGAGCGACGGCTCGGCTTGCGGCTCGAGCTTGGAGCAGCATCGGAGATGGTGCGGGGTCAGTGGCGGAACTCGAGCCTCGGCTGGGTGGTGCTCGATGGAGGAGTGGAGGCTTCTGGCATCGGGCGTAGCAAAGCAGTGGTGGCGGAGATGCGTTGTAGTGGAGGTAGAGGGGTTGCAGGATCTGCAGAAACGAAAAGGGCAAAAACAACGAAGGGACGTCGAGCAGGGGTATCACGCGAGCTTCAGCTGGTCGCGGATGAGGGACGGCATTGGTGTTGAGGAACGTCGCGAGCTCGCGGTGGCAGGCGGACCGGCAATGAACGGACCAGGAGTAGTGTCAGGGTCGTCACGGATCAGCACAAAGGCTGCTTCATCTGGTTGGTGGAGCAACTTGGCAATGGTAGCGGCTTCGCAGGTGGAGCAAGAGGAGCAGCGATGGTCGGCAGGGGCGGAGACGCGATGTTGCGGCGGCTTTCGGTAGGCGAAGGGCCGGCGCGGTTGGGGGGGGGGGGACGCCGTCGAAGAAGATGAACAGTCGCCACGCTTTTCTCTCTTTCTTTCATTTTTAATTTTTTTGCTGATTGACGTTCCTCACGTCAATCTCTCTGTTGTGCTGTTCCGCTTCTCTGCTTTCTTTTCCTTTTGAATTTTCTTCTCAAGAGCTTTTCTTTTCTTCTTCTTTTTCTTGTTTTTTGAACCCCCCAATCGAAACGAAGAAAGACTCCATTATGTGTGGCTGTGTGTATCAATATGTATGTTCTCCTCAAAACCCTACGCGGTTTAACCTATTTATAGGCCACGGATTATGGTTTTTTAATTTTCCAAAACCATATCCATGAAAATTTCTTTTCCTAACGCAATATTTGCTTTTGAATTGAAATCTCACAAAGATAAATCCGTAAAATCTCTCCGAGGATACGGGCTTAGGCTGATTTGTTTTCTTCGTGGGCTTAGCCCGACACATCAAATTAAAATTTATGAACCATCAATTCGAACCCATCCTTCAGCGGCCCAATGTAAATGCAAATTAAAAAATAAATGCGCCTAAAACTATATTCTATGCAATTAACTATTTTTTTCATGGATAAAATTAACCCCTAATTTTTTAATGCAATAAATGACTAAACGGGTCACCAAAATTTAGGTGTCAACATTGGGTCCATATAGATTCCTTCGCCTAAGATCATGTGACCTAAGAAAGCAACATGAGTCAACCAAAACTCACACTTGCTGAACTTGGCGTACAATTGATGAACTCTCGATGTCTGCAAAGACTAGTCTCAGATGACTCTCATGCTTTTCGTCACTTCTTGAATACACCAGGATATCATTAATGAACACGATCACAAACTGATCTAGGTATTACTTGAATATTCGCTTCATCAAATCCATGAAGGCAGCAGGAGCATTCGTCAACCCGGATGTCATCACTGTGAACTCATAGTGACCATACTGAGTACGAAATGCTAACTTATGAACATCTTCCTTCCTGATCCTCAACTGATGATATCCCATCCTTAAGTCAATTTTCAAAAATATCGACGCTCCTTGCAACTGATCGAACAAATCATCGATCCTCGGTAGTGGATATTTGTTCTTGATCGTTACCTAATTGAGTTGTCGATAGTCGATGCACAAGCACAATGATCCATCTTTCTTCTTCACAAACAGAAGTGATGCTCCCTAAGGTGATGCACTGGGACGAATGAATCATTTATCCAATAGCTCTTGCATTTGCACCTTTAATTCCTTCAACTCAGTTAACGCCATCCAGTAAGGAGTCTTAGAGATTGGCTCTGTCCTGGGTGCTAGTTCAATCACGAACTCAATTTTCTCTCTCTGGCGGCAGTCCTGGCAACTCCTTTGGAAAGACATTTGGAAATTCTTGTACAACTGAAATATCCTCAATTTTCAATTCCTCAACTGTTGTGTCCATGACAGTTGCTAGGTAACCTTGACAACCCTCGTCTGATAGACGAATTGCCTCTAATGATGAGATTAGGACAATCGAGGTTCCTCCTCGATTTCCAACAAACTCGAAACTTTTACCCTCTAACGGTTCAAACCAAATAGCTTTGCGATAGCAGTCCATTATAGCTTGTTGATTGGTGAGCCAGTCCATGTCAATAATTAAATCAAAGTCATACATGGCTAGGACTAACAAGTCTATTTTCCCCTTTTGCTCACCAATCGCTAACTTACAACCAGAACAATCCAAAGCGGTAATAACTTTATCCTTCAATGGTGTAGATATGCAAACTGTCGACTCCAACAATAGATGACTTAATCCTAATAACTTAACATATTGCTTGGCAATAAATGAATGAGTTGCTCCTGAGTCGAATAAAGCGTAAGTAGGTTGGTCGTTCAGTGCAACCATACCTGTGATCACGTCAGGCGCAACCTCTATGACCCTGTGTGATGGCATACACCGTGTCCTAAACTGGTGGTCTCAACTGACCTCCTTGCGGCACATTATGAGGTGTATATCCTCTTATCTATCCCAAAGGTGGCGGCGGCTACAAGTATGGTTGTCCTCTTGGTTGCCTAGGACAATCTCTAATAACGTGGCCCTGTTGGCCACATCCAAAACAAACACCTGGTCTTCGGGGACATGGAGCCGAACCATGTCGCCTTCCACAGAAGCAACACAAGCCATTCTACTCGGCCCAGACTTTCCAACTCCACCCTTCTTATTGGGTGGAACATGGAACCTACCTTTAGGCATGGGCCTCTTTCCTTGGTGAATCCCTTCTCGATGAGAACTAAACCTCGATCTAGACGAAGGGACTTGTTCATGCAAACTCTTTTCGAGCAATTGTGCTTGACAATAAATCTCTTGATAGTCAATCAAATCAAACGGCACTAACGACTGTCTCAACTCTTGTCAAAGGCCATTTTTGAACCTCCAAGGTCTTCGATCAGCCTCGGAGCATACTGAGGTAGCTCCGCAAATTTGACCCCATATTGGTCAACTGTCGTTGTCCCCTGACGAAGACGCCGAAACTCTTCTAATTTTTATTCTCTGGCACTCCTTGAGAAATACTGCTCATTGAACGCCATAAAGAATGTATCCCACAGTGGGACCACTTCTCCAGGAAATACAGTCTCTCTAGCAACTCTCCACCAGGTGTTGGCATTGCCCTACAACTGGTATACTGCCAGGGTTACTTTTTCGTCTCAGTGCACATCAGGAGTGCAAAGACTTTCTCCAAATCTTGTATCCATAGTGAGGCAGTCTTGGGGTCTCCAGTACCTGTAAACCTTGGTGGGTTCAGTTTTAAGAACTGCTCCACTAGCTTGTGGATTGGTCTATCTCTACCTAAGTCTACGTTTCTAACTGGAACATTAGCAAGTGCGGTGGTAGGTGCAGCAATGGGTGCGGCAACGGGTGTGGCAGCAGCTGCGGTAGCATTGGTGGCGGCAGTGGCGACAGCTTCACTAGCAGCGGTGCATGTAGCAACTTGATCTCGGGCCTGCTGCCCCATCATTTCTCGCATGGCATCTAAGGCTTGGGTGATCCTTATGTTTCCTTGATCACCTGGGGCTGCTACCCCAGCACCAACAGGAGGTGGTGCTTCGCCACTAGCGCTAGTGCTTGACCTTGGCCTCCTCGGGTACCAACCCTGGTCGGCGCTCTACCCCGAGTCACGGCCCTACCAGCCCTCTTGGCAAGAGTTCTTGGCTCCTGGTCACTCATGGTTCAGCTTTATCTACCGAAGCCTGTTTCCAATTCTACATCGAATTAGAAACAAAGTGACTTAAACAATGAGAATTTTTATCAATCAACTAACATAGATATGCACCAGCATGAATTTACAGGTCTTTCCTACCACCACCCCATGGTCCATTGCACCTTATCACTCCAATCCCTAAGCATTGCTCTAATACCACTAAACGGGGATGTCACGCCCCGATCCTCGGGTACGCACCCATCCCTCAACTGGTTGATTAATAGCAATGTCGCAGGACGCATCGCCGACCCATTCTTTATAATATAGGCATGCAGAAGCAAATAAAATAATCATCGGATAATAAAATAATGGGATAGAAAAGTAGAGTCATATTTTTCACAACTGAAAACACAACCACACATTTATACAAGGCAAATCTCATAGTATATATTATTATTCTATTATCAAGTCAGGTTTATCACACATCGGATCACAATTTAGAGTTTGCAAAACAGGGTGGGGGTTACAATCCTCATCCTAGTCATACTGTGGATCCTCCTCGGACTCCTCCTCCGGTTCCTCATTAAGGTCCTCCTTAGGTTCCTCCTCTTTAGGTTCCTCCTCCAAGTTCTTTTCTAGGTACACCTTTTCTTGTTTGACCTCTCCTTCCATGCTTCAGCTGGAGTCTATTGCTGATTGCTTGGGAGAGCAGGGTCACTCTCGAGCTTAGGGTCTTTAACATCGGTCATCGCTCAGTCCTTAGGATCCATGGTCCCTTCTTCAAATGCTGCCTCTAAAACAAACAGACGCACATCACCCTCTAGTACGGGACCCTCTTTTCGCCCATCATGGTAGTGACAATACCACGACCTATACTCGTAGGGCACCAAGGTGTCTTTGCCCACGTCAACCTAGACACTGGATTTTACTAAAACATACTCTAGTCCTTTCGAGTGAGAGTGTATCAGGAAGTGGTACCCTATCTCGGGTATACCAAAATGCATGGGAAGACGAGGAGGTGGAGGTGCTGCCATCTAGGGAAATGAAATGTTGTCCCACAATCGAGATGAGGCTACGTCTCAGCAAGTTCTACTCCCTAAAACTCGATCAGGAAGCCAATACACCTTAGGGTTGCCTAAGCATAACACGAGTCAGAGGACTTACCTTGGCCTTAGTTCCTTCCTGCAAGTCAATATATATGTCAAATATACGTGATCACATCACATCATCCAATCAGACTGAATTATCGATCAATCGACTTAGTCGATTACATGTCATCACGACCTTCTCCTGGTCGGTATATTCAATACTATCTATAAAGTTCGACCTTATTCTAGGGTTCCTCACCTAAAGCTGAAAATAGATAGTATTGCTCGCCCAAAGCTTATAATATAGTATACTGTATATATGCTCGCTCAAAGCTGATTGACTAGGGCCCCCAGGCCATCAAAGTATACTATATATGCTCAATCAAAACTGATAATACGTGCTCACCCAAAGCTAATCATATGGTATACTATTTTTATACTTGCCCAAAGCTGATAAATTAAGGCCCCTAGGCCAATATAGTATACCAATTTAGACATATAGTCAACTTTTCATTTTTATCATATCCGATAAAAATAGCCGTGTATGGTACACGGTCGGCCTTAGCCAAAATATAATAATTTCACCTTTACGAATATCCCATCAGTTTCAATAGCCCATTACATATTTTTGGAATTGTAAACCAACACCCAGTAATCTTCCAATCAATTATCAAAATTAATTAATTTTAGAATAAAATTCTAAAATCATAATTAATTCAATTCAGCACAATTCAACGCTCAAATAAATAAATGGATCATACCATCATACTTAGCATAAAATTTCGTCGTCGACTATCCCAGTCTAATTTTTGCAAAATAAATAAATAATTAAATAATTACGGAAAATATTAAATAAATGCAATATATCTAATTTAGGCTCGTAATGCCTAATTGGACGCCAAAACGGACTTGGAAAATTTTTGAGATTCGTTCAATAATTACTATGACATATTTCCTTGCTAACTACACTAACCATTTACCTAACATGCATTGATAAGTCGCTAATTTAATTACTCTAATCTAATCTATCCACCTAATTGCACGTAATTAAATCTAATTAATGCCTAAGCATCATTAGCATACTAAGTGAGGATTAGTGAGCAAAACTCACTGGATTAATGAACAGATCGGATCAAATTGATGGGAATGCCGTGGGGCTCAACTTTCCTCAAGGTGGGCCAAGCAACTGAGGCTCGAAACCACCTCAAAACGGGCCTTGAAGCCGCTACAAACCCTTTCTGGTTTATGTTATGATCTTGTTGAAATGGAGGCCAATAAGTTCGGTTTAAAGTGGAAAAGGACCGAGGAGGTGGTTTGAGGGTTCAAACAAAGCAAGGAGAGAGAGAGAGAGAGAGAGAGAGAAGTGGGGTGGACGGTAGCTAGGGAGAGAGAAAAGGAAGGGATAAGGGAGTGGGCCACCATGGCCATTTTCTTCCAATGCCTTGTCCCCTAAACCATCCTACACCACCCACACCTTCCTTGGGCCTCCTTCAGCCAATAAGGCCCACTTCTAGAAGTCCGAAACGGTTTTTCCTCAATTGGACCTTGATTCAACACAAACCGGGCTCAATAAAATTAACCAACACCTCACCGATCCATTTGGCATTTTTCCTCATCCATACAATCCACTTGCTTCCCAATTTTGCGATAAAAAATGATCCCCAGCATTTCCCGAACAAAAACGGTCCTATGCCGACTTTTTCCCAAAAAGTCTCGAGTTGCAAAAAAATCTTCTAAGATTGAGTCGATGTTCCTAGAATTTATTGTGACATGACAGAATCTTTAATTTTTGAAATTGGACTTAAATTCACGGTCAATTTCACTCAGGCGTATTTTTAGCATAACTTAGGCTACTGGGTAGTTTTCAGAAATATTTATTGCAAATGACTTATGGTCGATTTTATTCGAGCCATAATGAACCCACTCAACACATTGACGACTTTCGATTGTCGTGAAAATCTCAAGGATTCAAATACGGACACATGGTACCGAAACGATAGATACATCAGTTTAGTGTTGGTCGACGAGAATTTTCCAATTTAGTGGTGTCACCCACGATTAGCCACACATCTAAGTCGAATCGACCTATCTCTGATCTCAAATCGATTTTTAATTGTGCCGTAATGACATCTAATGATGAGCATGATCGAGAAGTTGATTCCTGGTCGAATTCTCAAGTTTATTGCCTTAAAATTCCTTAATGACTTCCCTGAATAGTCTAGTTATCTCGGGAGTGATTAGCTCTAAGAACAGCCCTATAAGCGCATCGATGAAATGCCCGATTTATTCAATAGAAAACAGAAATGAAAATCTAGGATATCACATTAGTTCTCATCCTTCATAAGAGTTGTAGCATGCATTACAAAATTTCTAGCTAGGTATAATTTGCACCAAATGATTGTTGTTTACTATGTTGATTTTGCGTGCGAAGATGCATTAATGTTGCTGCAACTTGTGAAGGTTATTGCATGGTTCAGTTTTGTCATGTTTATGTTGGCTCATGTGAATCAAATTAGGTCTAGGTGTCTCACGAGAAATGCTCATGACATTGCATTCTACATATATAATTTTTCATGGAATTTTAGCATGTCGTTAAGTCATCGAAAATCACTCATGTTTTGTGCTAAACTTGTTGTGATTAATGCTGATCATGAACCCATGAAAACATCTTCATTGAGCTCCTTAAGAGCCAAATTAGGTCTTGAGTCTTCTAGACATGTTAAGAGCACTTGCAAGCCTCACATTGATGTATGGCATGCCCCATTTGAATGTCATTTACTATATGAAAACTGTACATCAAGTTGGCAAATAATAACTAAAATTGCTTTGCATTTTGATTTAAATGACAAAGCACCTTTCGATGTAAATGAATTTGTGTGACTTTTTGCATTTCGATTTAGGGTTATTGTATTAACCAAATTTGACCACCACATTTAGCCCTAGGTCATGTGTGAGTTTCATTTATGCATTGTTTAGGTGGTCTTATAAGTCATTAATCATGCATTACCTTTTGATTTGCTTGTGACTGATTTGCAAGCCTTTGCGATTGTCGCTGTTTGACCACGAATTTGACTCTAATTGGACTCGTCACCTGTTAGAAAGTCTTAGGGTTCGTCTTAATCTTTTCGATGATACAAAATTTGAATGATTTTCATGTCATTTGTCCCTTCTTCTAGTTTTGTCAAGTTAGGCTAGAAATCTGTCTCAAGTGAAATTCGGAATCCATGTTTTGCTCTTGGGAGTCTGTCCTATTTTTATTTTTGTATGATTTTCTCATTAAGGATTCTAAGGTCGAGTCCTCAATAAAGTTTGTTTATCTTTCTCTTATCTATGTTATGATGAAATTTCATATTTTTTTAGATTTTTTTACTAGGTCAAATCACTATTGATCTGCCATGATACCCTGTTGTCTTGTTACATTTTTGATGTTATGCCATGCTTTCTTGAATTTTTATAAATTCTTACGTAGCTCACCTTGTTCCTCATGATGTGCTTGATGTTGAGTAATTGTCTTGGAACCAATTATCCATGGATTCCTTCTCAATTGAGTTGATCTTATTTGTCCCGTTCTACGATTTTTTATGTAATCCACTGCCGTGATTTTCTTCTAGAATTTTTTCATGACAACATGCATATTGTATTAAGATTATTTGATCCTTACCTTTTGAACTTTAATGCACAATTTTTTTTTTAAAAACAAAAAACAATTTATCATGCTTTTCAAACGCTTCGAACGTCAAGAAACCATATGAAATTTCATGTTCTTGTTGATTTGAGCTTGGTTTTAGTTCAAGCGATGCTCACGCACAAAACTTTCATGTAATGTTTTGCATTCTAAATTTTCAAATTATGCTTTTGGCTTGACATTGATGTTGTTTAAGGTTTGGAATATATTTAGAGCCTCTGTGAAGCTCGATCATAGTGCACAGGATGCACCCAAGTTAGCCTTGATGATTAAATGTGTTCCATAACCATGTCACAACTTTGTTTTGTCATTAGTGTCTTCTCTCATAACTTGCTATTAATCGTTTTTTAAATGACTTTTGAGCATCACCTGAACCCATTAATTTTTTTTTTTATGTCTTTACTTTATTGAACACTTGTGATTGTGCTTGGCGCTTGTCGATTGAACAAGTGATCTAATGTTGACTCACTAAAATTATCTGACTAATTGAGAACCAAGGCCCTAGGGCCTACTTGCGTGTTTACTTTCTGCTATGCATGTGATTTTTGATGTATGTATAGGTGCAATGCATGAATTTGTGGGATACCTTTAGGATACCCTTAGCACTTGTTTTAGGGGTTCTTAGCATTGGTTGCCATGCGAGAAAGACAAATGGTGACCAATAGCTATGAGCCTTAAAAAATGAATTGGGGTAGGTGTCCTATAGGGATCGTCGCATGAATCACAAATTTGAGAATTTTGCATATTGTTTCAATTCCCCACTTGTTCTTGTTTGCTTTATGATTGTGATCGTTTTTGGTGATGTTGATTGTTTCTTTCCCATTAACCTAGTCTTAGTTTTAGATTATGTTTAGAATAGGTCCTTGCAGGTGGAGGTCTTCTAAGACATGAAGAAGATGGATAGTCATTGTCCAATCTGACCTTGTTTTTGTATCATTTGTTCCTTGATATATGTTTCAGGTTATCTCGTATTCTATAAATGCCCGACGAGTCGCAGGTTTTCTTTCTTCTGGATTTATTTTTGTTTATGATTACATGTTAGATTGACCGCTTTCCTTAAACTGTTTTCTTGAGTATTTACTTACCGCACTGTCTTTAATTTTCAATTGTTTGTTTTCCCCCTCTTTTAATAGAAATAGATTGGTATGAAATTGACCACTCACGCATGATCACTTAGTTAGTTTCATTGACTCAAAAAAAAAAAAAGAAAAAGAAGTAAAAAAGACACACATGGACATCTTAGGAAACACGAAAAATTGTTAGGTACTGAAATGGCACTAATAGAAATATTAGCATAATACAATTTCCTGAACCCTAGAATCTTTAGTTGCGTGAATATTGATGGACCACTCCTGACCCTTTATGGGTTTTTTAGCCGACCCCCCGAAAACGAAACTAGTGGCGACTCCTAACTTTTATCTAGGTTGTCTTAAACAACTAATAGATAATAAATAAACCAGTCATGAGGGGTATGGGTCTTGACGAGATTCACCATAATTTGCACATCCGATGTGGAGATCTCCTAAATGATGAAGTGATACCATCATTATGGTTGAGAGTATTATTGGGAGGGCTACTATGGTAACGATACCCATAAATATGATATTCACATCCGATCTTCTTTTTCCATGGTGTATCGATCGTGTGAATGCAAACCATGATACTTTCCGCTATCATGTAAGGTAGGAGTTTGGGAGAGCTCATGACCATGATCGAGTATAGACCTCAATGGAGCTAAATGCTTCAAAGTGATGATAACATTCATCCTCATATAACAAAGTGTACATAAGAGTACTTGAAATTTTACACATGTGATCCGATTGATGAAGCCTTACTCAATGTATATGGATAGAGCAATTAAGATGAAGTCATGTGATCAATCGGGCTGAAAGGTTTAGGTATCCTATGTAATATTTAATTTCATGGTGGATATTAATAGGAGATTGTCCAAAAAATCTTAAATCTATCAAGCAATGATCAATTAAGTCTAAACTTTTCAACTTGGTTAATTTAATTTTAAACCTCTTGAGGATTTACCAATATAATCTTTCCAACTAAAATTGATCAGAAATTGCTGATGCGACTGATGGTCATCTTACATGGCGCATCGGCATTAACGTGGAAGATTTCTGCAATTTTAGTAAAAAAAATTCTGATTATATATATACATATATCCTTTTCACAAATTGCTTCTTAGAAGATGGCCGATGATCCTCACCAGCCACGCAGGCAAGGGCTTGCACCAGCAATTGGCCATCATCGAGGCCCCAATGATCCTTATCGGCCTTTGTAGGAAGTGAACAATGAATAAAAAAATGAAATAAAGAAAAGATAAAAAATTGCAAAAGTCATTCATATAGCATCGCCCATCCTACGGCCATGTTGTATAGAATAACTAGTGGCCACATCAGTAATTTCCAACCAATTTTGGCTAGAAGGACTATATTTGCAAATTATCAAAATGTTTAGGAATAAATTGGTCAAATTGAAAAGTTTAAGACTGGATTAACAATCAGGTTTAAGACTTTCTAGACAATTATTTCAATGTTAACAAGATACATACTAGCTTTTCAAGTGAACATGTGATCTCCTTCACTCTTACTGAGCCTATAATAAAATTTTATTCCAAACTTGCAGAAGTAAGGGCATGTTCCTTTCGTCGCACCAGTTCATTTGCTAATAAAATGTTGTGGCCAGATATTTGAAATGATCGGTTTAAATTCATCGTTCATTGTAGTTAATGTGATCTGGTTACGGTTTTAATGATCCCTATAAAAGGCAAAGGCCATTTATGGAAGTCAAAAATGCAAAATCTGGCATTTAATGCTTTAGTCTAATGAGCATTTGAGGTTTGAATTTGAAATGCATAAGAGATAAGGATCAATGCATCTCCTGAGACCTCTTTACATTTGACCACTTACATCCATAAAATTTGGTAATCTCTTAAATGTTAATTCTGATTATAGTATATCTAATCACACATCAACTGGTTAACCTAAATGATATTGGTGCTAGTTTACATTCCTAAAATTCCTTTGCCTCTCTCTCTCTCTCTCTCTCTCTCTCTCTCTCTGCTGCAAAAGCGCCTAAAAATAATTTCAAATAATCGTATTTTCAGTAAATCAATTAAAAGTCACGAAAGTGGATATGTTTTTCCAAGTTTCACTTGCCCCAACTCATTTGAAGTTTCCTTTGTAATAAGCAATACACATAAGTTAGGTAAGTGTACCTAATGATTATATTTGGCTTTGCATTTATGAAAAAGGTTATAATTTAGTAGGGTTAGATTAAATTTATCTTTTATGCGAATATGAGAGGATAATTAGCTCTTTTTGACTGCCAACTTAAGTAAATTAAATTTCATGAGATTGCATTGATGTCCATGTACTAGTGCAACATAATAAATAGGCAAAATTGTTTGGCTCTATTTAACTGCGTTCTTTGAAATATTGGCCATTTTATTCTCTACATCTATTGTCTCCTCTCTTTCAAATGGAAGACCCTAAAATGCCAACCCCACCTACCTCACCGCAAGAGCAATTCCAAGATGGATTATCTGGGGTATCATCTCCAAAGACAAGTGCAGATTAATCGAAAATGATTGAGGTATGTCTCAATTGACCTTTGTACTAGGTTATTGACCAGGTATTCGTTTTTCAAATACAAAGAAATGAATTTTTTTACGGAAAAAACCAAATTTTATGATTGATAATAGATAATAAAAAAATAATTCCTATGCTCTCAAGCAACCTCATTTGGTTTATGATAGAATTAAGATTTGATTTACCACAACTCCATCATTTAGATCTTTGAATTGATTCTACTTACTTTCTATCAAGTTAGAATCTAATTCTATTTTTTTAGTGCATACAAATCTAAATATTTATTCTAATGACTAATTTTTGGTTGAATTTTATTTGAATAATTTGTCTAAAAAGTCCTAAACGTATTATACAAAGGCTAATTCAGTTCTAAACTTTTTAATTTTTCAATTTAGTCCTAAATCTTTTGAGGATTTGCAAGTCCTTCTGGCCAATTTTGGCCGAAAATTGTTTATGTGGATGATTTTTCCTTTTTATTTTAAAATTTCTGATTTTTTTTCTGAATTTTTGCTTCGCTTTTTTGTATTTTTTCCTTCATTGAATTTTTGCTTGGCAAGGTTGTTAGCCACAGGCAAGGGGATCGTGATCCTCGCCTATTTGACATTGTCGAGCCCCGGTTAGCTAATGAATGAAAAAAGAAAAGAAAAGAAAAGAAACGAAAAGAAAGAAAAAAGGAAAAAAAGAAGAAGAGAAAAATGTAGAATTTTTTTTAAAAATTACAAAAGTTGTTTACATGAGCATTGGCTAAGCCACGTAGGATGGTGGTGTCCATGTTAGTGATTTTCGCCTAAAATTGATTCGAAAAATTACATTAGCATATTGTCTAAATGTTTTTTACTAAATTGACAAAATTTAAAGGTTTATGATTGAATTGGCCACTGGATTTGAGACTTTTTGGACAATTTTTCAATTTTGTTATTGTATAAAATGTCTAAAAAAATGCTTAAATCTTTTATTGACAAAGAACAAATTACACATATATTTATATGTATCTATATGTTCATATGTCTTTTGTGCGTCCATATTTTTTTTTTTTATGAGTGTGCATATTTATAAAATGCATGTATACTAGAATATGATTTT
>CM027856.1:19084304-19120745 GCA_016097595.1 Eucalyptus pumila | reverse complement strand
AAGCTTATTTAATAAGCTTGAATGTATATATAAAGTAATACTAAACTTCATCTATAAGGTGTTACACTACACAAGTGATATATAAATAGAATACATATATTTCTAATTCTTTTGATTTTGACAATAATTTAGAATAATCCATGCTTTAATTATAAGGTATATTAGCATTGATAATTTGCGATTGCAAAAACTTTTTTTTCAATTGAGAAAAAGTATTTTAGATCGTATGCTAGACTTGGATCCAATATTATATCGATTACCTCAAAATAATGCAAGGAGAAATGCCTCAAACTTTAAGGTAATATTTTTTCAATGATTTATTTGTACACTGTCCACATATGCATTCCGGAAAACATTTCTTGAGTTAAAGTGTATGGTGATTAACAGTCAAAATTTCATCTTTTATTCTTATTAATGCATAATTTTTATAAGTAAGAATTTGTAACCAATGCTCACTACAAATGACAAATGATCAAATTTAAAACAGAGACAAGCCCATCTTTATCAGTGGAAGTCAAGACTAAGGGCCAAAACTACACTTCTAGGGGAAGAAACAATATCTTTCGTATTCCCCAAAAATTGTCTAGTAGACTTGGATAATGTGGCTTCTTGAATTTCTTCTTTTTTCTTTTATGTTGAATGCAAATAAATATTGCATTATGTACATCTAATTGTCTAATAGTTTTCACTTATATGGTGTGACTATTATTTATTGATTGTAGAACATCCACCATTAATCTTCATTGGAAGAGAGGCTCTGAGGGTTGCATATTGCATGCAAGCAACGTGCAAATAAAAAAATTGGACATGGTAACTGTATATTCAAGAAACTTCATTGCTACTGTTTTCCTTAATAAGATCGACAATTTGAAAGAAGTAATGCAAATTCAACTAATTTGATTTCTATAAATATTACAAGAAGATGAAATGGATCATAGTGATGTATATTAGCCGAAAGGAGTAATAAAAACTTAGTTTCACCTTATTGGCTATTTTATTATTAAGTGCAATGAAATTTTTTTACAACTATGGATGAGTAAAGCTTTGCACATGATTAAAATTGTCAGATGGTAATGAAGACAATCAAAATCTATTATCTTTGCAAAATTATCATCATGGATAGTCAAGAAGGATGTTTCGTTCTACTGTCGAGATTGTTGAGTTTATAATGGAGGTTTTGATTTGGAGTAATTCTCTACATGTAAGTTATAAAAACTCTAAATAAGTAAATGTGAATTAAAGTTATTTTTACTTTGCGCTTAGTGTGTAACTTCATTGGGGTGATAATTTAGGGGTAAGGTCTTGCTACTGCAAAGAAAGGTTCATGGAAAAGAAAGAGATCTTCTGGAAAGAAAGAAACATTTCCTCCATGCAAGTTGTTCAAAATATTTGTTGTAGAGAAAATCACCATTGAACATTTTTTTGGAGGAATCATATAACAATCTCAACAATATTTGTGGTAGCGGATGGGTGGCACAAGGTTTTTTCTTTTGAAACAAACTTTATAGCTTAAATAGAAACATGAGCTCTTAATATCTAATTTATTTATTTGATTGTCTTTAAAGAAAGTGAAGAACGAAAGAAATATTTGAAGCCAAGTAGTGAGAATGAGGAATCAGACATTAGGCCTTTTTTGTCAGCCAGTAATGAAGAAAGTAGAGAAGTACTATCTTTATTCTTTTCCTTTTATTTTTGGCGACTTATAAATTTATATGCATGTATATATTTATATGTCTTTTGTGCTTGCACATTTGTTTTATGAGTATGTAGAATTATAAAATGTATGCATACAAGACTATGATTTTGCAAATGAGAAATTTGTAATTGGCAACAGGTACTTTTGCTAATGTACATTGGAAGAATAGATAATAATTTTTTAAGATTGCTAGTTTGAATGTATTACCCTTTGCCTAGTTCGATGTATAATTCGTAATCTATTATTTGTTATTTACTAGACGGTTGATTCTATTATGATAAACATTATTAATATATGCTGATCTTATTTCCTTTAATTGTGTTACTATAATTCATTGTTCTCTAATAGCCGTAATGCTCGGTCGAAGGAACAATACCAATTAAAGGAAAATAGTTCTATATACATTAATAATGTATACATTTTAATCAACAACCCAAAACATTACTATATATTCTTCCAATGTATAAAATTAGTCCAGCATATGGAAATATGTCAAAATGCAAAAGTATAATTACATTATAACGCTCAAATAGTAAAAATTAAGGTAATAAAAAGAATATTGTTGAAGATCCTATTTTGTAGAATATATTTTCTCCCATTTTATATTGTTTGACAGCATTTAATGATGAATATAATTGTATATGCTTTGATAGTTTCTTCAATTTAATCTTGTACTTTTCCATCTCTTTCTTCCTTGTAGGTCAATTCGTCACTCTTTATTATAGACAAATCTCGGGTATTAATTGGATCAAATGAAACACGTGGTTTAAAGAAGCCGGATGTCCCCAATCAAGGAGAATGTTATTGCGTGTATACATCACTTAGACTAATAGTCAATGTACGTTAATTTTCTACAAAGTCTTTATGGATAGTCTTTCTAGATAAAAATATCATTTAATGGTCATTTTGTAATATGATAGTTCATGAGATAGACCATGACATAAATGCAATTTTACCATTATATGGTGTTGCTGTTTGAAATCCACATTTTATGGGGTTCAATACTTGGTTGTTGAATGTGATATCTTCATGAAAAGATTGACATGGTAACACATCGATGCACATGATTCAATCATCTTGATTCTTGAAGTATATTTGACAAACTTGTATGCATTTATGAAGTGCGCAACTAGATTTCATATGTATAAAGTTACAACCACAGGATTCATTTATAAGTAGAGTACATATGTTTCCAATTCTTTGACTTTGACTATAAGTAGCAAATGGTCTATTCCTTAATAATAAGGTGTATTGTTGATGATTCGTTATTATAGGAAGTTGCTTCACAATTGAGAAAAAGTTCAAATGAGGTGCTCAACCTGGATCTGATATCGTATTGTTTACTTGAAAATTATGGTGGAATAAATGCCTCGAGCATTGAGGTAATATTGTTTTGATGATTTTTTTATACATTGTTCACATATGCATTGTAAAACTATGAACAACATTTTTTGAGTTGAGGTGCATTTTAATTAATAGATGATAAATGATTAAATCCCATGCATAGTCAAATCCATCTTCTTCAGCCAAAGCTAAAACTAGGGCCAAAAGCACACTAGTTGGGGAAGAGACTATATTTTTCATACTACCCCGATTGTCAAATTGCAACATACTCGAACAAGGTGGCTTCTAGAATTTCTTTTTTTTTTTTTTATATTGAATTTCGTATCGGTATCTCAATTAATATATCTAAAAATCTTAAGAATTCATTCATTTTTATGATGTCACTATTAACTATTGGTTGCAGAATACCCAACATAAATCTTCGCTTGAAGAGAGGCTTCAAGGGTGGCGTATTGAATGCAAACAATGTGTAAATGGAAAATTAGATTTGGTAGTTGTATATTCAGAACTTTTATTGCTTATGCTTTTCTTAATAATATCAAAGTTTCAAAAGAGGTAATGTAAATTTGAGTGATTTGGTTTCTTTAAAACATAATTAAGAGATGTAATGAATTATCCGGTAATGTATGGTAGATAAAAGGATTGCAAAAGTCTTAATTTTCCTTTATCGTCTATTTTATCATTAAATGTACTTAAACTTCTTTACAAGTGCTTAGATGTATTTTGGTTATTGGAATATTAGAGGTCTCGTGAATCCTTTGAGGAGAAGCAGTCCGTAAGTGGGCTCTCTCTAGTGGCCTTTGTTTGGTTGGGTTATTGGAAACTAAAGTCCGGAACATCTTTTGGCTCTCGTCGTCGAGTCTATTATCGGGGTGGACGTGGATTGCCAACTATGATTCTTCTCGGCGGGCGGGGTGTGGATAAATTTTGGGACCCTTCGCTGAGGGTACGTTTGAGGAGATATCCTCCAATGATCGGAGTTATTCATGGAAGAGTTAGGCGGTCTCGACGGGTTCTTGTTGTTGTATCTCGGTAGTCTATGCTCGAAATTCTTATGTTCGTGAGACCTCTATGGGTGGACTTGATCGGGATGAGTTCTTGTATTTTCGACTTACCGTGGATGGTGGCGGGTGACTTCAATGCCCTAAGAGACGCGTCGATAGGCTAGGGGGTACTAATGCCTGGCCGCCACGGCACGATGAGTTTAATCGGTGTACGCATCGGCCGAGCTTGAGGATTTGAGATATGTTGGACTTAGGTTTACTTGGTCGACGTCTTCGGGGGCTAATCGGAGCGAGGAAGATTGATCCGGGTTCTAGTTAACGCTCTGGGAGCTTATATTTCTCTTACTCGAAGCTTCCTTTTTACCTTACGGTATTTGCGGGCACTCTCCTATGGTGGTCAAGGTGATCAGCCCGGTTTTCGAAGAAAGCCCTTCAAATTCTTTGGATTTTCTGGATGGAGCACCCATCTTTTCGGATATTCTTACCCGGGTGTGGCGGACCCCGAGTGATGGAGTACCCATCTTCGGGTTGGTTACCAAATTGAAAGCGCTCAAGGGCGTCTTAGCGATTGAATAGAGACTCTTTCTCCAACTGTCGAGAGGGTTGCTCAATCCGAAATGCTCTTACACTAGCTCAAGTGGCCTTGACACGACCAAACCAATGTCCTCTTAGCGAGCTAGAAAAAAAAGTCATCGGAGGATGTTCGTTGAGTTGATGAGTCGGGGAGGAGGCTTTCTTCGAGAAATCCAGAATCCGTTGGCTTGAGAGGGTGATAAAAACACTAAATACTTTCATCACTCGTGACTACGAGGCAACTAAGGAATAGGGTTATATCGGTTCTTGATAGGAATGGCAACCTTGTCTCGGAGCCGAGCCTTGTTCGGGATACATTTGTCGCTCATTTTAAGGAGTTGTTTGCATCACGCTCTCCTCCCTATTGGACCGGCCTTCGGGACCTTGACAAGCCATTCGTCGTCCGCTCTCGGAGGATCAAATTGCTTCTCTTGGTCGTCCTTTTCGAAACGGAAATTAAGGACACTATCTTTTCTCTATGCACGTGGGAAGGCACGAGTGGGATGGGTTTGGTGTCGAATTCTTCAAGAGTAATTGGGATATTGTTGGACCGTTGACGGTTGAAGCTGTTAAAGATTTCTTTGTTACGGGGAGACTATTAAAGGGGAATTAATTCCACCATCCCTGCGGTGTTGATCCCTAAGATTCCTAATGCTACCTCGTTAATGATTATAGGCCCATCGCTTGCTGCAATACGATCTACAAATGCATTACCAAGGTATTGGCTAACCGCACGCCTCGGTACTCCCGGATGCCATAAGCCCTTCTCTCGGGAATGCGTTCGTGAAGGGTCGACGGATTAGTGATAATATCCTCCCTAGCCCGGGAGTTATTTGCCGGCTTTCACACAACGGCAATATCTCCCCCAAATGTGCGGTAAAGGTAGACTTTCAGAAAGCTTACAATACGGTGGATTGGGATTTCCTTGAATCGGTTCTTCGTGCCTTTCGGTTCCCGGACCACTTCATTCGCCTTATCATGATATGTGTTCGTACCCGATGTTTTCTATCTCCTTGAATGGGGATTTCCATGGATTCTTCCCTAGTAGCCGCGGCCTTCGACGGAGTGACCCAATGTCTCCTTATCTTTTCACCTTGGTTATGGAAGTCTTCTCAGGATCCTTACTTCTAGTGCGGAGTGCCGGGTTTCAAGTTCTCTTGGAGGTGCAAGGCCACTCGGTTATCTCATCTTTTCTTTGCGGATGATGTCTTCCTCTTTTTCCGTGGATACGGTCTCCATCCTGTTTGCTAAAGGATGGGCTGGATACCTTCTCGAAGTGGAGTGGATCAAACCGAACAATAGCAAAAGTGGTATTTCTTGCGAGGATCGGATGAATTGAAGGCCATATAAAGGATACATTCGGTTTGTGGAAGGAAAATTGCCCGTGCGTTATCTAGGAACTTTCGATTATTTTCCTCGAGGCTCGGAAGGCGGATTGTGTAGGTCTAGTCGATCGCATAATGGCTAGGGTGCAATCTTGGACCCATCGATTTCTCTCATTTGCGGGGAGAGTTCAGCTCATAAGGTCGGTGCTTTCCATGCAATTCAAGCCTATTGAACTAGTGTGTTTCATTATTCACGTAGGAGTCTGGGATAGTATCGGCGAGTTCTTAGACAATTCATATGGAAGGGACAAACTTCTTTTACAAGTAATAGCTTTGCACATCACTTTCAAGAATTTATTCTATGATAGTCAAAGTAGGATGTTTCGCTCAATTGTTGAGGTTGATAATGGATGCTTCCATTGCCAAGGAGACACCAAGGAATCATTCGGTACGGGTGAGTTATCAAAAATCCTAGATAATTAAAATGCGAATTGGTTATTTTTTTTCTTAACGCTTAGTATGTGATTTTATTTGGTTGTCAATTCAAGAGCTAGATCCTGCTATTGCAACAAAAGTTTCATCGAAGATTAATATAATTCCAGTGAGGAAGAAGAAATTCCTCCATCCAAGTTAATTAAAATCTCTAGTTCAGAGGAGTTTTCACATGCTCCATCTAAAACTATTAGAAGGTTTGACAATACTAGTGTTGAAAAGTCAAATCCAGAATTCGACATTAAACTTTTTTGGAACAATCAAGCAACAACCTCACAAATTTCTTCTATAGTGGATTGGGGGCACAAGGTTATTCCTATGAGGCAAATTTTACAACTTAAGAGAAAAAAATGAGCTCTTTATATATGATGCACAAAAGAGGTTGTCGCGTTATGTAGTTCTCTAAAATCTGCCAAATTCCTTTTGTGATGAAACTTTGGTAAAATTTTCAATAGCCAAAAAATAATGTAAGCCATAAGATACGGCTTGAAGTTCTTCGACTATTAAGAATGGGTCTAACTAACCAATAATTGTGTTATGAAAAAAGAGATTCATATTCTTTTCATTTTTCTAGAGCGAAAAGAAATGTTTTTTCACCTACCTTCTTATGGATTAAACTTGTATGCAATTTTAACTTGTAACTTTTTATGTCTTGCAGAATTCACAATTTAAGTTTTAACTAACTCAAAACTGTTGAACCTTTCAAAATATTCAATTATTCTTATTTAGAATCATATATTATTTTTCACAATATTTCAAAACTAAAATAGTTTTTTTACATTCTAACATCGAAAGAAAATTAATAAGAAGTCAGATTCAACTTTTTCAAGACATTTGTTTTATCGAATGAATTGCACCATTGAAAGGTTAATCCACAATGATGAATCAAACGTCCGTGAGAGTGATTAAAAATTATCTGCATTTTTTTAATGATTTGAGAATGGGCCCGTTTGGTTAGGCTTTGGGGAATGTCCTTGAGGAAATCCAAAGGCCTTTAGCCTAAAGGGTTTGGCGAAATGCAAATACTGTTTGGTAAACTAAAATTGAAAAGATGCTTTGAAATGCAACTTGGGGAAAATGCTCTTTGGTAAACACATACATTTGGAAAGTCTTTTCATGTGTTAATTTTAAAATTTTGCAACTTTAATTTTTTTTAAAAATTAAAATTAAAAATCAATGACCTTAACTTTTATATTTTTTTTTCAAGGGCGGTGGCCGTGAAGGCGAGCGCCGAGGGCAGGTGGTCGTGAAGATCGTAGTGTGAGGAAGGAAGGTGAAGGGCGGCGAATGTGAGGATCAAACACAAACGATCGTGAGGTAGAGAGAGGCGTGATAGTGTAAAAAGAGCAGAGGATCCATGAGAGTAAAAGTGCAGGAGGTGTGAAAGCGTAAGGCTACAGAAAACATAAGGAAGAAGATGCTTTTAGGGTTTTCCATTTAGGAAATGGCAAAAATGGATTTTGGTTAATAAATGAGGACAAAATGGGCAACTGACATGTATTCATTAAACAAAAGAAATAGCATTCCGAGAATGCTATTCTCAAATGCACCTTGGAGCCTCCATTCCCCTAAAGGCCTTTGAAGCCCCTTGGAGATGCAATTGCATCTCCCCAAAGCCCTCAAAAAATTGAACCAAACACCTTCAGCATTTGGCCAAAACCCTTCAGAGCCCCAAAGTCCCTTCCAAATGTTGAACCAAACAGGGCCAATGTTTATATATGAGATATGATCTAGCTACAATGAGGCCATTGATAGGCCTAACGGAGCCGCTTATGCCACATGGCCAGATCGGAGGCATTAGCTTGTGCCTCATCCCGCTCCCGCTTGAGCTGCTGAAAGGCTTCATGGGTAGGCTTCACTGCCATATCCGACTCCGAGGGTAATCATTCCAGGCTAACCATGCGATTGATGCATTGCAAGGATGCATGATCCTCTCCCAAGTCCCCTTCCAGATCTCGGGCGTTGTTAATCTTCTGCGGGTTGAGTCTTGCTAAGCATTCTCGATACATACCTTTGGTAAAACTTTGATTGAGATTTATCAAGGCTCTTGGGGATGAGGTCCAATCAGAATTGTTTCGACCTTAGAATAGGCCAGATTTCTTGAATAGCACCGTATTGTTGGATAATCGTTGGGGGTAATAGGATGGGCTCCGGTGAATCGCATTAATGGGATATGGTCGTCCAACTTATCAGTAAGATGCACCTCATTGAATCGACCCCATCATGCACGCCATAAGAATTCTCTAGGAGTGATGATGTTTTTCGAAAAGATTAACCATTCGGGAAAAGATCTTTTTAATATGAATTTCGCTTTTTCCAAAAGCTTTTTGATTGGATAATTCTGGCCACTGATGGCCATGACGCAAATTGAAGTTCGATGGTTGAACAGACAATGCAGCAAAGTCAAACCATCTGTATATTACCAAAAAAATGTGATCTTTATGGTAATCAAAAGATGTTCTCCCTTTAGTTTAATATGTGCCACCTTGTTCATTGATTAACTTTCCTAAATATAGTCAAACCTAAGTCGCATATTTTATTTTATTTTTTATTTTACTTTTTGTTTTCTCTGCTGTCAACATTTTTCATAATTTTGCTCTTGTTATTTTTTAAATCATTACTGCAATCTTTTCTGTCTTGGTGGAACGGAGGAGTTATGATAGAAACAAAATCTTATGTATGGTGTTACGAAGGAGTTATGATAGAAAAAATAGTGGCTCAAATGGGTATCATCCCTCTTACCAGAAATATCATGCAACTGCAGTACATCAAAAGAGTCTTAAGACATCATTTTTGAGATAGTGGAAGTATGGGATTATCCCTTGACTGATAAACAAATGAACCTTTACCACTCGGGAGCCTAGGTCGATTTACTCGGAAGCTTACTTTCAAGGACTCTACTTTTGTTAATTTTAGTTACTGGAAATGACATTGTGGATGGTTCACTTGATCTTTTGATATTGTTAATCCCGGTGTTTGCTTTCTGATGCACTTGGTTATACTAATTTATGCCAAGACCAAATTCTTTGATGTGGGAACGGAACCATATTTGCAAAAGTGTAGCCAATGCATGCGAATTTCATTTCTTACTTTGCTTAAAACGGGTGAGAGAGAGAAAAGTCTCGGCCAAAATCATGTTGGTAAAGTTCATACCGCAAGACACTTGTCTAAATTGATATGCAACTAATGGGTTGATTGCATTCCTAGTATGAGCAAAGATTACGAAACCAATGAACACTTAGATGAAGACTCTAGATTATTGAGTGGATAAATATTATTATTAGATTTTAGAATTTCCATCTGGCCGATTTCAATTCTCAAAAATTCGTATAATACAACTGTAGTTTCTAAATTGATGAGAAGCCTAACAAATTTAGGGATTTTTGATGCAGCAATTATCTTTTAACTGACTTTTAAATTTCGAAATTGATATATAATGTGTACAAATTGACATATGATTTGTCTAATGCTTGCATCTCCTCCATTTAAACGCCCACAAGAAGTACATAAGCAATTTTTTGCCATTTTTCTTTCTTATGCTTTTTTCCTTTTCTCCTTTCTTATTCTTCATTTCCCTTTTCCCCGCACGATTCCACCATCGCTCTCTGCACATGTTCACATCCTTCACCACACAACATCCCACAATGAATGCTCGTGCTCCATCGCCTCGCTATCCTTGCCACCGTGGTCGACCCGCCACTCACCTAGACCATATTGCACGATCTGGCTTCCTCTCTCTCTCTCTCTCTCTCTCTCTCTCTCTCTCTCTCTCTCTCTCTCTGCAACTCAAACTTGGGGCGGTGTGGGCTCGATCTGAGGTGTGTGGCCTTGGACTTGAGTTGGCTATCTCCGGTTTGATACCACGGCAACCTCAGGGGTGAAGCCGTGGCGGCCACGACCTCAAATCTAGGGCTGTGTTGTCTAGACAGCCTAAGACCTAGGGCCTGTGGACACAATAGTTAGAGAGGCGTGATGGACAACGCGGTATAGTGGGAATGGATCAACGCGGGTTTACAAAAATTCCTTAAAATGGCATGGATCTATGCGGGTTTGTGAAGACTCCTTAAAATGGCATGTTTCCTAAGTGAAAATTCAGCACATAAATTGGTCCATGGTGCGGTGTAGCTAAATATGCATTAACCATGCTAAAATTTGGGCCAAGATAATTTAGGATGACTATGCAACAGAAAAAAAAATAAAATCAACTCCACCCGTTTTTTAAGCTCGGATCTTATGCGAGGGGAGCCTAAGATTGAATCACAAAAAAACATATACATTCATGTCCTACAAGGGTCAAGTATAAGTAGGAACCCTAATGGAACAGGCCCGTCAATACCCTTAGACTAATTAAAGCGATGTGATACATGGATCGGCACACGAGTTATTGGATATTTTAGGTATCTAACTAGATGAGTAAGATTGTTTTGTAAAAAGTTGAAGATTATTTATTCAATCCCCAAAGAGTGATTGAATTGTTAAGCTCTTGATTTAGATATGACAAATCCCGCATTTAGATCATAAGGTCGCATACGTAAAGAAACTTTGGGTGCTACACATGTCATTCAATTGATGGAGCCTTACCTGATGTACATGGATATGGTGATTAGCAAACATTTGTAGTAATTAATTTGACTGAAAATGTCCGTATAACAATTTATTTGTTCCTCCTAGGTACATATTAACAGCATGCCTACTTATTAGCATTTCTAGATATGTATATGCCAGATCTTGCAGAAGCAAGCACCTGTTCCTTTTCTTGCGCTACAGAAGGAGTTATTTGCATTTTATTATAAGATGTTATGGCTAAGTGAATGAAATAATCAAGCTAAATCGATAATTCAATATGGTTAATGTAATCAGGTTGTATTAAATGATGCCTCAAAATAAACAAAACCCATTCAGGGTAGTCTAATACTCAAAATCTGGCATTTAATGCTATAGGGTAATGAGCATTTGATTTTTGGATTGAATTTACCTAAGAGATAAGGATCAATTCATTTCCTAAAACCCATTTATCTTTTAATAGGTACATCTATAAAATTGTTAATCCCTTGATTGTTATCCTGTTTATAGTATATCTAATCACACATCATCCTATTTGACATATAAGTTGTCCGCCTAAATGGTATTGGTGCTAGCTAACATTCCTTAAGTTTGATTGGAATTCATTATTTTCCTTTTTTAGTATAAAAGCAGAATCCTCTACTAGTCTTAGGTAATTGTATATTGCGCAAATCAATTAAAAGTTTCAGTGCATCGTTACTGCACATAACTCGAATGCTCAATATTGAGACGATATTTAGCAAATGTCCTTTTTTTTTAATTTTATTTCAAGCTTTGTTACAATGGATTACGATAAGCTATGGCATTAAGTATACAAGTTCTATATACAATAATTTTATTTACTTTTTTCGATAAATAGATTGGGGATCCATGTTGCTTCCAAACCCAGTCGAATTGAATATTATTGACTTCATTATCAATATTTTAGAAGAAGAAAAAGGCACAAAAGTGCATCATTTGTTTTTCTAAATTTCACTTGCCACAACTTATTTCAAGTTTCCTTTGTAATATTAACATATCTAAGGTTCAGTACTCAATGATTTTATGGGCTTTTTACATTTATGGAAAAATATATATATTCTAATTGTGTTAGATTCTTTTTAGCTTTTACAAAAAAAATGGAAGGCTAATTAACTCTTTTCATTACCAACCTAGGTTATCAAAATACAAGAGACTTGCAATGATGTACGCGTATCGGTCCAAGACAATAAATGGGCAAAATTATTTGGCTTTATTTCACCGTGTTGTTTCAAATATGCACCATTTTCTTCTCTTTAGACACCATCTTCTCTTTTCAATTGACATACCACATATCTTTCGGCTTGTAATAAGCGTAAGCTCTCGAAGGGATCTTTGAAGCGGCAAACCCTATGATGCAAACTCTTCCTCCTCTCCAAAAGAGAAATCACAGGACGAATCTTCTCAACTTGTGCTGTCATCTCCTTCAACAGGTGCTCCTCCCCAAAAATGAGTGAGGTAAGTCTCGATCAACCTTCGTGCTGGGTCATTGGCCATATATTTTGTGCTTCAACCACAAAGAAATGGATTTTTTTCTAAGGCATTTTTTGCAATAGAAAAATCAAAAGTGACGAATGGTGAAAGATAAAGAATTCCAATGCTCTCTCGGGTTCTCTTTTTGACATTGAGGTTAAGAGTTGAGTTGGTACAAATGATTTATCATCTAGATCTGTGCATTGATTTGACAAATTTTATATAGATTAGGACATCTGTCATGTTAAAATCTAATTTTCTTATCTAAGGGGTGCAGATCTAATTGTTTGTACACTTAGTGAAACTAACGAGTAATTGTTGGTTGAATTTTACCATGAAAAATGTCTAAACTATTCTAAATATTTTGTTGACAAAGAACGAATTACATTTATAATTATTTCAATATATGTGTTAACAAATTTTTTTTTTTTGTATCCAGATCTATTTTATGGGTATACAGATTGTATATGTATGTGTACAAGAATATGATTTTTAGGGATGACAAAATTGAAATTGCCAATAGGTTTTTCTAATATGTATTGGAAGAATAGATAATATATTCGTGGCTGGAAGGTTTGGGTGTATAGCATTTTACATTGATCAATGCATAAATCGTTATTCGTTACACAATAAAAAAACGAATGGCGTTGTTTGAAATGGCAAAACCGTTATTAACTTTTATAAGTAATCATACCGTTAGTGCTATAACGGTAAACATCATCAATACGTATGGAACACATTTCCCTTAATTGATATTCATACTATGCAGAGTTCGCCGCTATATTGTAAGTTGATAAGCAATAAATATTGTAGTTGAGACCAAAGAATTGATTAAGAACTTGCACATTCTTTAAGATCAATGATTAAGAAAATCTACCATCATTTGGCATCAAAGAATAATGTGTAGCTAAAGTATAACTATTTAGAGAATGAACAACTTTCCAAATCGAACAAGAGAAGAAGGTGATAAGCTTTTACATATAAAGTGAAATGAGTTTCCACCATTCCAATTCATTTGTTATGCTTTGAAACTGTGGCTCCTTCATATATTTTCCCTTTTCTTGTGCCTGTCATTCTGGAGATGTTGTTTCTCTTCATTTTATGCCACTGTTGTTATTTCTTGAATGAGTTATAGGTACTTGATATTCTCTCTCTCTCTCTCTCTTCTTCTCGAAACCTAGAGGTTCCATGGAATCATTTTGGACAAAATCATGCTTTCCACATAATATGATTTGATATTCTTTTTCTTTCAGAATATGGCACTATATCTTTCTACTCATCTAGTCCTTTATCATTTTTACCGTATCTAATGAGTTTGAATTCTTGATAGAAGGAGCGGGTTCTTAAACTTTATCGAATGTGGTTGGTTTAGTGGGTTTACTTTTATTATTGAACTGTCAAGCATGAGTTGCTTAACATCTTGATAATAGTTTAACAAATGTTTGATTTCTTTGACATAATGAATATAGTTGAAGATCCTATTTCATGACATATATGTTTTACCACTTTGAACTGTTAGGCTGCTTTTAATGCTCAGTATAATCGTATATGTTTATTTATTTGCTTTACTCATGCTTTGTCTTTCTCTATCTTTCTCATCCGTGTAGGTCAATAGGTCACTCTCAGCTCCAGATAACTCTCCTATTTCAAAGGGATCGAATGAATCACGTGGTTCGGAAAAGCTTGACATTCCTAATCAAGGACCAAGAGATCAACTATATGCATCACTTAAGGCAGTAGTCCACGTAAGTTAACTTTCTATTGAGTTTTTTAACATATAGATATACAGTGCGAGTTTTATATTGTCCTTTGAAACTTTCTGATGTAGTCCATGACATTAACTCAATTATACAATTATATAGAATGGTTTACATTAGTAACAATGATAGTCGATGTAATGTAAATTAACTTTTTGATAAGTCTTTTTGGATACAAGTAGTAGATGTAATTGTTTTGTGATATTTCGGGAGATAGACAACGACATAAACGCAATTTTACAGTTATAGAGTATGGTTTTTTCCAATTCACTTCTAAGAGGTTCAACACTTAGCTTTCAAATGCCAATATCTTCATGAAAAGATTGATAGAACACATGAGATAGAATGATCCACAAAATACACTGCAAGGCACTCAAAATTTCTTCATCTTGATTCTTGAAGCATATTTGATAAGCTTGATATAGTTGTGAAGGACACTCCAAAGCTTCATTTGTAAAAAGTTATAGCTACACAAGTTATGAATGAATAGAATACATATATTCCCAATTCTTTGATTTAGACAATAGTTCAGAATTGTCCATGCCTTAATGATAAGATATACTAGCATTGATAATTTTTTATTGCAGAAAGTTGTATCTCAGTTGAGAAGAACTATTTTAGATCATTTGCTCAACAAGGATCCAATATCGTATCCATTATCTCAAGATAACATGGGGATAAATGTCTCAACCTTTAAGGTAATATTATTTCAATAATTTCTTTGTACATTGTTCGCATATGCATTCTTGAAGATTTGAAACAAACATTTCTTGAGTTCAAGTGCATGGTGATCAATAATCAATATATCATATTTTACTCATATTAATGCACACTTTTTATTTGTAAGAATTTGTAACCAATGCTCACAACAAATGACAAATGAGTATATCCTAAACACAGACAAATCCGTCTTCATCGGAGAAAGCAAGAACTTGAGGCAAAAGCACACTAGTAGGGGAAGAGACAGTATCTTTCTTTCTCCCTCCGGATTGTCTAATTGGCACAGAATTGGACAAGGTGGTTGCTTGAACTTCTTCTTTATGTTTTTGCGTAAATGCATATAAATATCTCAATCTATATATCTAATTGTCTAACTATTTTCATTTTTATGATGCCATTATTGATTGCAGAACATTCAACATCGGTCTTCATTTGAAGAGAGGCTGCAAGGTTGGCATATTGCATGCAAACAACGAGTAGTTGGAAAATTAGACATGGTAATTATATATTAATAAAAAATTCATTGTTACTGCTTTCCTTAATGAATTGATGATTAAAAAGAAGTAACATGTATTTGATTAATTTATATATTATCCAAAAGGATTAATAAAAAAGTTAGCTTTTACGTTATCGTGCATTTTATTATTGAGTGTATTGAAATCTTTTCACTACCTCTTATGAGTAATAGCTTTGCACACGACTATCTTGAAATTTCTGATGGTAATCAAGATATCTTCAATCTATTATCTTTGTAGAGCTATCGTCATGGACAATTAAAAGATTGTTCCGCTCAACTGTCGAGGTTGTCCGGTATATAATGGAAGCGGTGAAGGAGTAAGAAGACGCCAAGGAGTAATTTTCTACAGGTGAGTTACAAAAACCCTAAATAAATAAAATGAAAAATAAAGTTATATTTACTTAATGCTTAGGGTGTGATTTCATTTGGGTGACAATTTAGGAGCAAGGTCTTGCCACTACAGCGAAAGGTTTTTGAAGAGAACGAGATCTTCCAATAAGAAAGAAAAAATTCCTCCAACCAAGTCATTAAAGATCTCTAGTGCAAAGAAAACTACTGTCGAGCCTATTTCGGAGGAATTGGACAACAACCTAAAGAACATCTGCGTAGCAGTTCGAAGGCAACGGGTTTTTCCTTCAAGCAAATCTTACGGCATAAATATAAACATGAGTTCCTTATATCTGCTTATTTATTTGATTGTCTTTATAGAAAGCGAAGATTGGAAGAAATATTTGAAGTTCAGCAGTGATACGAGGATGATGCATTTAGCGGTAAAAAGACTCGAGAAAGTATCCGACAGCCAACTCAAGCATCCATAGTTGAAGAGAAGAGCCTAAAATGACATCCACAAGTTCAGATGTTTCTTTTCGAAGATCTGATTTGATTTCATGTTAGAAATCCAAGAAAGCATACTGAGTTTATTTTCGTTCATTTCATCCGAATGGCTGGGCGATTTCGAAACTTTTGTCATTTGAACTATTGTTAGGGAAATCCCTTATGATGTTTTGAAGATGACAAAATAAATCAAAGGCTACTAACATGTTTAATGGTTGAGTAATAGACCATGCAGATAATAGAACATGTAAAGGATATTATCAAAGTCTCGAATTAAAGACTCAAGACTCAAAGTCGAAGACTTGCAGACTTTAATGTCAAAGTCCATTTTCCCTCATCGTAAGTCTGCTCACTCGACTAATTCCGATGAACGTGAATGATAAACCAAGATTGATCTATCTTTGAAGCTGAACCAAACCAAGATAGACTCTATGCTTCTCAACCGGGTACAGGACCTTAAAGCTAAATGCATTCGAAGCGAGATATATTCGGACCCGATTGTAAAGTCTAGAGACCAGATTGTAAAGTCTAGAGACTCAGATTGTAAAGTCTAGAGACTCATATTGTAAACTCTACAGACTCAGACTTTACATCCAGATTCGATGAATCGTAACTCAAGCCCAATCATACAACGGCTAGTGATCTGGTTTGGATTCCACATCAAGATTGATTTGATTGACTCAATCTATGTGATTGACAATTGGATGTTGAAGACAAGATCTTTCTATACGAAGAAGCTTTACTTATGGAAACCAAGATTTCGTTTGTATGGGCGATCGGAATCAATTTGGGATTTTACCTTTGTCACTCAACGGCTACCAAATCTTCTAAGATACTGAGCTGTCCAATGGGTATATTGGAAGACGATTCTCCGGGATACTGTCCAACGGGTAGTTTGGAAGTGGAGGAGTATTTAAGAAGATCATGGACCGATGAGCAAGTAAGAGACGGAGCGTAGAATTTATAATTCCAAAGTCTGAGCGACTTTAGATCATATACTTGTCTCTTGAGAGCTTAAACGTTTGTAATCGTGAGAGAAATACCAAGAGAGTGACTTAGTGAGATAGTGTGATCTACTACTAAGTGTTTGCACTCGAAGTTGTAATCTCTTGTTGATTGCATAGTGGAATCCAGCCAAGAAGGCTGTTATCGTGGGAGAGTGGACGTAGGCTTGGATTAAGCGAACCACTATAAATCTCGTGTTCTTATTCTCTTCCTTAACTCCTTTATTTTGTTCATACTAGCACTCTCAACTATGAAACCTCAAGCCTTTTCTGTTTTGGGTCGAACATCAAGGCTTGTTTGCCTGCCGGGAATGGAGAAAGTGGAATGGTACTCGAGCCTTTATTTTCTTTACTTTTGTTACTGGCGACCTTTAATAGGTATTGAGAATAATTATCAGGCATGGTAATCAACGCAGGAGGGCGGTGAATCTAACTAAAAATGAATTTATATGATTTCAATATAGTGATATTATAACCGAAGGGTATAAAAGGTTCGTGTTTTGCATAAGCTTTCCAGCCACACTCGATTTTTCGAAACTGAAGGACTCGGTTGCTGGATATTGTGCCTTTCAACCATCCGACCTTTAGGGTGTCAAGAAAATTGTGATTTTCTTGGATCAAGCGATAAATTCACTGAGATGTAGTCACAAGCTTTTTGGGTGCCTTCAGAAACGTATCAATAGAGTTTTAACAAGGAAGATATTGCAATTTTTCACATCAACAGTTCGTTGGCCCCAATTTAAGGGTAGCAGCGATCCCAACACTTCTATTGAAAATCAGAGTGCATTTTAATAAAGTTCAATTCACGAGCATTTGCAATGATTTAAGGTCATTTTTCAATTATTCTCCATTTTTAAGTTCATAGCCTTCACAATAGCTTTACCAATGTCACTTACCAGATAAGCGCTCGTTCAAGAAGACTATCTAAGTTTTCAGGAAATTATCAATTTAAACTCTCTAAGTGTTTATGCTGGATCAGCATACGAGAATAGGTAGATACAAAGGTTGTGACAAGAAATGCTCATTGTTTGTTAATTATGACATGAGAGATCTCTAGCTTTGCAGCCCGAACATAAAACGGTGCTCACGGTACAGTGCTGCTGGACGTCGAGAAGCCTCAAGGGATGTTGGTGGCTTAAGTGTTTGAATGCTTTGGTAGGTGTCAATCTCTTGCATTTCGTCCATCCAAAAGTCATTGCTCGGTTCCGATGCGCGTGAGGCATCGGAGGAACATTGCAATGCATATATAAGTTTATCAGCAATGCTGAAAGCAAGATGGGAACACAGATTCCTTTATTAAATCCTTCTATGTCCTCTTGAAGAACTTGTTTTTAGGTGACTGCAAACTAGTTCCACGCGGACTTTCATATAAGAAATCCCGAATGTAAGGAAGAAAGAAAATCTGCCTACATCAATTGAGAGGACCTCAGCAAGTCCACGCTCCATAATGTCTATCATGTTGATGATGAATTGCGTTTCAATATAAATAAAGGATGAAAATCTTCTATTTATTTTAGTTGACTTAAGGGTCAAATTTTTGTTTCTCATAGCTGGCGTCTACCTCAACCAAGTTATGATTTCAGGGTAATTTAAGGTTGCTGCAGAGGGATAGCAACATCGATAGGAGCATGATATGTTTAGAAGTCACCGTCAACCATAGCCTCACTTTTTTATGGAATCACGTCATTATGAACAGATTTTTTTTTTTTTTGGTCGAAATTATGAGCAGATTAATATACGTCAAAAGAGAGAAACAAAAGTGCAAAAAGAAATGTTTTTCTGATTGTTCTTGAGTATCCGAGGGAACCGAGAGGATGGTTGCCAATGAAGATGAATAAAATTATTTTGTCCCCTTAAAAGATCAACAAGAGGAATCCCATCATTTTATGTCCCTGTAGCATAGGGTAGTTCCAAATAGACTAAAAACATGCATCCTCAACCTTTAGCAGTAGATAGAACTAGGAAATGCAGGACATGCGAAAAAAATCAACTTTTAAACACAAATGAATCATGGAAATGTTAGTGCTGTTCCTTCAGGTCCAGAACACAACTTTTCTCTTAAAGACCAGGCAACTCTTCAACTAAGAATTGTTCCGGCCTGTCATATTTCTCGGTCACTTTCCATTAATTTGAGTTGTCAAACTGTGTTTAAGTGCTACCGGGGGCTCCAGGGAAGTCAGATGTTGGAGATTTTCTATTAGGAAAGTGACACCAGGGGTTGAAAATTATTCAAATCGCCACCCATTGTCCTCATTTTCTAACTAAATCAACTTTCCATGAGCAGATGAGTATGTCCAATTGTTATGTAGAAAATCTGCATCTGTATGTAAGAAAAGATAGAAGAAGGCTCCCTTTTGGAACTGCTCATCAAGTTCTTAAGAAAGCATAAAATACCGTAAGAGAGCTTCAGAATCAAGACTAAAACAACACAGTTTTTGCGGATACAGCAATGGGGTGCCCGCATGAGGACAACCTGATGCATTTGAAGATGCAAATCAGAAAGTTCCTTAACACTTTGTTTTCATTCTACTAATTACTCGAGTGACGTCTTTTGGAAAATTATGTCCGTTCATGACAAAAATCATCATTTGGACGAGAGATCTTTGTAAAGAGTAGTAATTATGATCTATAAAAATCCAAATGAAAGAGCGTAGAGTTCATATGGGTGGGTGAAACAGTGTTGTCTTTTTCTGTATCCTTCATTAGGTTGAAGAAAAATGCCAATACTTTTTTCAAACTCTACCATACTTGTCAACTATTAAGCATAGGGGTAAGCTTGATCCGAATTGGGTCAATCTAGCACTTAACCCAGGGATCAACCCAAATAATATTGATCCCTAGTTTTTGGGATCAAGAACCGACCCTATTGAGCTTGGGTCCAGTTCCAAGGTCAACTCGAAACTAACCAATTATTTTTTGTTTCATTTTTTGTATTCCTTGAAAGGACAAATGTATTATTGCAAATTACATATTAATTAAAAATACGACATTAAGTAACCAACTATTAATATCATAACATATCAAATACAAATATAAGATAAGGTAACAAAAGAAATTTCACATTTGCAAAAAGTAACAAGCCATAAAAACGAACACGTGAGGTGAGTGGCAAGGCAAGCGAACTGAGGTGAGCGAGGCCTAGGCAAGTGAAGAGGGTTTTTATTTTTTATTTTGGCCGCATTAAAGCTTAATTTCTTTCTACTTTTTAATTTACACGGCAAATTGAATTGTGAAGAGAATGGAGTAGGCAAAATCATATAAGATATAATCTATAATATATCTAATATCTAATAAATATATATTATATATCATATATTATATATTAATAGGGTTGGTCCGGTTTGAACTAATCCTAAATTCTTATGACCTAAACTAACTCGCATAGTGCAGGGTCCAAATATCCTAGGACCAAAGATTGACTCGATCCTGCTGGGAACCGAACTTGGCCAGGTTGGGCCGATCCAAGGTCAATCCAAGGTGACCTTAGACTGATGCTTAGCCCTAGTGAAGCATGAACATGGTCAGATACTTCCAATGGCCTCCTCAGAATTGACATAATTCATATACGTTTCATAAGTGCAAGACGAATGCTAGCACTTGAGGTGAATCTTCTCTCCAGCCAGCCTTTCTTCTCATTCAATGCTTCTTCATCTTTCGCTTTGGTAATTTCCTTTTAATTGTGAAGTTCCGCTTATTAGTTTAAGCAACCAAATCCTACAGTCAAGGAAAGGATACTGCAAAATATTGTTCTCTTGATCATATCTGGAAAAGTATTCAAGGCTTGACCGCTCTGTACATTAATTTATGATTTTCTCATGATATTTTTTTGCAGTACTTGATAGACAGTTGAAACAAATCAATAAAACTTCAGAACAGCATTAACTTTGTATTGTTGACCATATTCTCTATCTCCTAACATTTTGCAAGCCTCCTCCAGACTTTGTTCGTATATTGACCTATTCTTCAGTGTTGAGTCTTTTTTCAGTCTCGAAAATGCCAATCTACTATGAATAGACTTACCTACAACTAATCAGTCAGTCACTCCGTTAAAGAAATGCCTCCAGCCTTCCCTGCATGTTAGTTCGGAGTGACGATGTCGGCATTGACAGTGTATTCTTCATGAATGCAGTATGGCACTGAAGGTAACCGGGTAAAGAATATGTCTCTTCTATTAGATGAACCAAAAGACATGAGTCAGGAAAATAATAGACCCTCAGTTGACCAATGAACATGCAGCTTATTGATCGGTTCTTCTAACATCAGTATGAACTGTTTGTGATCATCAATGAACATCCAGGTTTGACAGTGTTGTGTATGCCTTCTTTCCTCACCAAATAAAATTTCACTTTGACTATATGAGTCGATGGACAAACACTAACATCTTACAAGTTAAAAATAAAACGTTTAAAAGAATTATTGCATTAAATCATTTCATTCTTGAACATTTTCCATCTAATCCTGAGTCAACTTTCCATGTCTTCAAGTCAACTTGTTACCTTCCAAGTAGGAGCTAATTACTATATTAAATTGACCCGGCAGCATAGACAATAGAACAAGTTAGCAAAGAGTCACTTTGTAATTGGGGTTTATAGAATAATAGTAACTTGACTAGGTCTTCCTACAGAAATACATACAAAAATATGCAGATAACCATACAAGGATTAGGAAAATCGAAATGTCTGATCTGTGCAGAGAAAGTTCAAAGATGAAACTATAATGAAAATGCAGAGGAGTTGAACAGAGCATGGAACGGGGAAGACCCTTCCATTCTTATCTAGCTTGCTTGTTGACATAAACCATGAAAAGAACTGTTTTAAGTTCGCTTGAAGTCATTTATTAAAGTTACTATTTCAATAGAGGAAATCGTTAAACTTCTTCTAAAAATTACTGGTCCTCCCCCACCCAAGTTTTCTTGACTTCACCACTTTAAATATCTAAGGAACTTCAACGGCCATGTAAAATCTCCGACTCACCAAGATTGCTTCCTCCATCTGCGACTCCTAACCCTTTTTTCGATTTCTTTCCCTTCTTTCCATCAAAGTATGAACATTACTCCTCCGATCAAGTCACTGCTGGTAGTAGTTACCATCGTGGCATGTACTTATGATCGAGCAACGTGCTTGAAGTTCAATTACCCCATCTTTGTAGAAGCAGATGAGAACCATTTCGTCAGGAATAATTCCTATATAGTTCTCAATTCCCTCCAAGTGAGTAGCTTCTATCTCAAACTTGTCTGACTGCATATTATACAAAGACCCATTCAAGCTATGGAAGAAAAAGGGCGACAGTCGAGACATCACATCTTTCAATTCCACTTTTGTGCTTAATATAACTCCACAGACTGTTCCGGGTGGAGAAGGTCTTGCCTTCCTTATAACTGGAGAAACGGGTCTTCCAGACAACAGTCACGGAAGATGGCTCGGTAATGTCAACTCGACCACAGACAGACTCCGTTAGAACCAAGTTATAGCCATAGAATTCAACAGCCGGAAGAGCTATGCAGGAGACTGGTGATGATAACCACGTGGGATTGAACGTGAATAGTATTTTCTCGCTCAAACAAAAGCCTCTGGCTGATTACAGTGTCAATCTTTGGACAGGTACCAATATAACAGCCAGAGTGGAATATGACGGGAAGAACATCCCATTGTCTGTCTTCTTGAGCAATGAAACAGGAGAATACATGAAAAATCCAATTATTTCTGTTCCTCTCAATCTTTCCGAGTATCTCCTGCAGGATGTGTTCCTAGGATTTTCTGCTCCAACAAGCAACTACACAGAGTTGAACTGCATAAGGTCATGACTCTTTGAGGGTTCAAACTTAGACGAAGATCCTGTGACTAAAATAAAGAAACAAACTGCGGACGAAGATCCTAAACTTTTGTGGGTTTGGGTTGCAGTTCCAACTGTACTTGGGCTGTGTGCTCTAATTTATCTCCTGAATAGGATAAGAACAGACAAAAAGGGTCTATTGGAAGCCACTTACCCAACAATGGAAGATCAGACCGAGGGCTCATCCACAGCTCCACAGAAGTTCCGGTTCAAGGATCTTAAGAAAGCAACAGGCAACTTCAAGAACAAGCTAGCACAGGGGAGTTTTGGAACTGTTTATAAAGGGCACATAATGGTAAAAGGGTTTCTGAGGATTCATGTCAAGGCAAGCAAGAATTCCTAGACAAAATCACGACCATTGGCATCCTCCACCACCGGAATCTAGTGAAACTAATTGGATGGTGCTACGAGAGCCGCGAGCTCCTCCTCGTGTATGAGTACATGCCGAATAGTAGCCTAGACAAGTACATATACTGTCATGAGAACTTAATAGCTAGTGGACCAACCCTGAATTGGCAGAGAAGGTACAACATAATAAATGGAGTAGCTAAAGCACTTGATTATCTCCGCAATGGTTGCAAGAAGAAGGTGCTTCACCAGGATGTCAAAGCAAGCAACATCATGTTGGATTTGGGGTTCAATGCTCGGCTCGGGGACTTCGGGCTGGTGCACACCATCCAACAGACTGAACAGCGCACCACTCAACCAAAGAAATTGCCGGAACCCGGGGTTACATGGCTCCCGAAAGCTTTCTTACGGGAAGGGCAACCATGGAAACAGACATTTACGAATTTGGCATCCTCATGCTTGAAGTTTTCTGTGGAAGAAAACCGGGCGATCATTGTGTCCTGGGTATGGGAATTGCATGGGAGGGGAAGGATCTTGAGTGCAGCCGATTCCAGGATGGGCGGAGACTTTGGAGACGGAGAAATGGAGGACATGTTTGTCCTGGGGTTGGCCTGTTGCCACCCGAATCCGAACTGTAGGCCCTCAATGAGAAGCGTGTTGCAGGTGCTTACTGGGCAAGTAGCTCCGCCGATTGTGCCGCTGGAAAGGCCAGCTTTCATCTGGCCGTCAATGCCTCCATCTTTTAGAGAGGACTTCGATTGCTCCATTGCCAAAGGCCAAATGACTCCCATAACAGAAGTTCGCGGGAGATGATTGCGCAAAGGGGTAGAACCTGCAAATCTGTGCTTTTCACCAGCCCTTCTTTGCCAATTTAGTGCCTGAATCTGAATCATCTTATAGTATATTCAAGATATTTGCATACTAGAGGTTTTTCTTCTTTTTTCCTTTATTTCTGAGATGACTGAGGATGAAACCGCCATCCTTGCTTATGCTGGTTGCGGTGGGTAAACTCCCACGGGCATCATGAAGTTAGTTTTCTTTTATTGATAATAGAACGCCCTGCTCAAGCGAAGCACAAAGAAAAGGGGAATAAGCAAGAGCATTTTGTGTTTTTAGAAGGAATGACATCAAGTCTACCAACATGATTACTTTAGTGTGGACTCCAATGTGACAAGGCGCTGAGTGCAAACATTGAAACCCAGCTATTACATTATAAGACTGCCACCAACTGTTTCTCTGTTAATTTATGACTTGAGTTTGAGATTCATTGGACTTTTGACGGATTTATAAAAGAAAAAATATAAAAATAAAATAGATACGAATTTCCTCATCGGAAATTATGCAGAATCCGAAACTCGTGAAGCTCCTGCACGGGATTTCCTCTTCATGCGAAGATTGGTTTATTGGCGCGCGCGCGCATGTCCGCCGAGAGAGGAAGTCTGCCGCGTGAAGCTAAATACGTGGATGGTGGGCCCAGGTCAATTGTTTGACCTTTTCTAGGCACACGTATAAGAGGTTTTTCATCTCTTTCGGAAAGGGCCGCTGAAGGATCCACGAGAAGCTGCACACTGCCGAGAGGAGGAAAGCCACACATTGAAGCGCCGTTTTTACTCTTAGTGCTGTGGGTGTTTTGTTCGTGAGAGACATTCATAGGTGCCGGTGCTTGGCTTTGGGTTTTCGTGTTTTTAAGATGCGTCAAAGATTATTCGTGATTTATATCCAAGAAAGATTGGTGTATTGGGTGTAATTGGGGCTTGAGAAACCCCGAGAGAGTGTTTGAGTGACTTAAGTGTGTAATATCTCGTATCGCTTGATCTATAGTGAAATTCACTGTTACTCTTCTGTGAACGTAGGTTTTTACGATGAATCACGTAAATTTGGTAGCCAGATTAGGCTAACTTAAAGCGAATCGATGGCGATAAGAAGTAAAAGTGAGAATCGATAGATTTAATGGGAAGGATTTTAGTTTCTGGAAGATGTAGATTGAAGATTATCTTTACCTAATGAAACTGCACTTGCCTTTATTTGGGAAAAACGGGACGATGAAGCAAGCTGATTAGGATTTGCTGAATAGAGTGTTATTCGGTTGATGTTGGCTCGTAATATCACATTTAACATCTTAAAGGAGAAGACCACTACTGATTTGATGTAAGCATCTCATAATGTCACATTTAACATCTTAAAGGAGAAGACCACTGCTGATTTGATGTAAGCCCTGTCGAATATGTACGAGAAGCCATCTGCGATCAACAAGGTCTGTTTGATGCGACGTCTGTTTAATTTGAAGATGAGCGAATGTGCGTTAGTTGCAGATCATATCAATGAATTCAATGTAATTGTTAGTCAATTGAGTTCTGAGATTGACTTTGAAGATGAGGTACGTGCTTTGATTTTATTATCCTCATTGTCTGATAGTTGGAATACTACTATTATTAGTAATTTCTCTAGCTCAACAAGTTTGACGTTTGATGAGGTTTGAAGTTTGATTCTAGCGAGGATATTCGTAGAAGAGAATATGATGAATCTATATCTACTGCTTTAGTAGGTGAAAATAGAGGAAGATCTAGAACACGTGTGGGTAACAGTAATACTAATATGAACAGACGTAATCAATCTAGGACTGCTAACGTTATCTATTGAAACTGTAGCAAGAGGGGGCATCTTAGAAGGGATTGTCCTAAGTTGAAGAATGAGAAGGGTAAGGGAATTATAGTTGATTCTACAAATAATGTTGCAGCTGTAGCAAATAGTGCCGATTATGTCTTATTTGTCACTAATAATTCATCGCTTAATGGATGAATTTTGGATTCTGGTTGTTCTTTTCATGCCACACCAAATAGAAACTGGTTTATCACTTATCGGTGCACGGATAGTGATAAAGTTCGTTAGAGAACAACGCTGAGTGCGATGTTGTGAGTGTTGGTGATGTTGGAGTGAGGCATGTTCCATAATTGAAAAAGAACTTAATTTCCTTGAGTATTCAGCTGGTTGCAGGTATTCTTCAAAATGTGAAATTTTGAAAGTTGTTCGAGGCGCCTTGGTGATAATGAAAGGAATCAAACATGGAGGCCCGTATAAACTTCAAGATGAGACAGTGACAAATTTCGCTGCGGAGACGTCGGATGCATCTGTTCAAGAGTTTTTCAACTACTCGAGGAAGACCTGGGTGTTTGTGTCAAGGCACAAGTTTGATACTGATATCAAGATCACGCGGTTGAGAGTTTTGATCGAGACGGAGACTAGTAAGTCGATCAAGTATGTGCGAACTAACAATAGCATGGAGTTCTGCTTGGAACTAGCAAAATAAATTATGCATAAAAGAGAACATAGTGAAACACCGCACTAATGCAAATAAATTACAACAATTTGCAAAATTGACGAGAAAAAACATTACTAGAGATGGCCCGAAAAATTATCTCTAGTGTTGATATGACTAGGAGATTCCTAGTTGATGTGCTAAGTACGGTAAGCTATCCCCATCAACTACTATTGAATTGTGGACTCATGAAGATAGTATGGTCAGGTAACGTTGCTGGTTATTCTATTATTAAAATGTTTGGTTGCCCATATTATTTTCAAGTGAGTAATGGTAAGTTTGATTGAAGGGCAATGTGCATATTTCATGGCTATGCACAAGGTGAGTGGAACAATCAGTTGTGTTGCCCGAATATAAATTCATCTGTTGACAGCGGAAAGTTACCCTTGACAAGGCTCCGATACTTGACTAGGAGTGTTTGTGGTAGTGTTAATACGGATTTGGACTGTGTTCAGCTTGAGGTGGAGTTGCGACCAGAAATTCCTGAGATAGCGAGTACGAGTACTAGCAAAGTAATCGACACAGATAGTGCTTATAGCGAGGTGGAGCCTATAGAGTCAATGATTGTTGTAACTACTGATATTGACCATGTATGTATCGATATGGATGCAACAACGGTTTTGTTTTATATGCGGTTAAGGAGGTTAAAAGTGCATGTGAAGTTGGTATTCGATGAGGTCCTCGATTATAGCGAAGTTCAAACGTTTTGACTTGGATAATATCTATGGCGGTTAAGCTCATCGGGGGCTATAGGAAAGTAGCGCAAAATTTGAAATTTTTGTGAAGAATTGCGACTTGGCAACGTCAACTCAAGATGGAGAATGTTAATTTATGACTCGAGTTTGAGATTTATTGGACTTTTGACGGATTTATAAAAGAAGAAATATAAAAATAAAATAGTTATGAATTTCCTCTTCGGAAATTATGCGGAATCCGAAACTCATGACTCGTGAAGCTCCTGCACGGGATTTCCTCTTCATACGAAGATTGGTTTATTGGTTCACACACACACGTCCGCCAAGAGAGGAAGTCTGCCGCGTGGAGCTAAATACGTGGATGGTGGGCCCAGGTCAATTGTTTGACCTTTTCTGGGCACACGTATAAAAGAAAGGGGCCGCCGAAGGATCCACGAGAAGCTGCACGCCGTCGAGAGGGAGGAAAGCCACACATTGAAGCGCCTTTTTACTCTTGAGTGCTGTGGGTGTATTGTTTGACCTTTTCTGGGCACACGTATAAAAGGTTTTTCATCCCTTTCGAAAAGGGGCCGCCGAAGGATCCACGAGAAGTTGCATGCCGTCGAGAGGGAGGAAAGCCACACATTGAAGCGCCTTTTTTACTCTGAGTGCTGTGGGTGTTCTGTTCGTGGGAGACATTCATAGGTGCTGTCTGAGTGCTGTGGGTGTTCTGTTTGTGGGAGACATTCATAGGTGATGGGTTTGGCTTTGGGTTTCGTGTTTTCTCGTTACATCCAAGAAAGATTGGTGTATTAGGTGTAACTCGCTTTAAAACACCGGAAGTGTTTGGTGAGCTGAGTGTGTACTTTTCAGACGCTTGATCTATAGTGAAATCTAAACGCTTCTTCTTCCTGTGATGTGGTCTTTTACAATAGTTTCACCCTCTACAATATGCTGCTTAGTAGACATCACGGTCAACCAACAGAACATCCATTGCCAAGGTGAGCGGCTGCCGCTTGCATTCCGTTAGTACCATAACATATTCTGAGCAAGGGAAGTACCAAAAGAACAGCCTCGTTTTCCATAGGCTATTTGATAATAAATGCAAGAAACTACAGTAGTTCCCATGAGCAATTTGACAGAGTAAAATATTATTAACCCTGACAAGAAAAGTGGCTCCAACCACAGGAGATCTACAAAAATAAGGATCTTTGGTCGTTCAGCGGAAATTCCTGGTTTTACTACTAAAATTCTGTAAACCGAGCGACAAGTAAGCAGGAGTATCTATTTCTCACTCCACATACAGTTCCACGAACGATGTGACACAGAAATACGAGCTTGACAGTATCGTCAGTTTCCTTGCACTTACGCGCCGAAACAGAAACGGATAGAGATTTTCTCTATTCTTTAGACTTGCAAAAGTTCTTGTTGATTTCAAACGGCCATCCCAATAACGATATTCTCTCATTGAATGCAGAGTATCTCCAGTTAAAGCAATTGCAATCAGGGCCTTTCCTGATTTTTCGCTGGGAAAGTAAGCATCCCTCCATTTGAATTCTCTGAAACTTCTCTTTTACTGCACACTAGCAGGGAGACAACTAAAGATGAGACCCTGTGTCTGACTGATGCATATTTTTCATTGCCGTAGTTCAAGACTGTGACACCAATACTGAAACAACAGACAGATAAACAAAATGAACACTCATCCCAAGCATGATGAACAAAAGCAGGCACTATATTGAAATGAGCACATGCAACAACATTTCTCTGTTTTCTTTTATCCTAGTCAAGTCATGTCCAGGCTAAGCTTTCACATACCAAATCGAATCATCCTCCTCAATACCACATAACATCCATGTCAAAGACTAAAAATTAACTTTTTCCGCTTGATCTAGACCCAAAAGATTATGGTGAACTTAAATCGAACGTCAAACCTCACATTTTTTTACGGGCAAAATCACAGGCTTCTTACTTGCTCTATTAACCCACTAGAGTGTTTGCATATAGAGGCAACAACACCACAGGTCTCTGAACCATTTCTCGTTGCTCAATATCGTGCCTGAACTTTTTTTTCCAATGTAAACATTACACTTTTCAAGATCAATGCAATGTCATCCTTCCGTTAAGTAGACTACTAATAACTACTGATGTGGCGTTAAATGTTGTTAATTGACCTTTAAGTGTCCAAATTTACATCTGATCTGTCCAATCGACAGATCCAAATGCTTTCATCTCCCCCATTGAAGGGCCCACAAGAAGTACATCAGAAATATTTTTTCCTTGTTTTCCTTTCTTTTTCTTCTTTTCCCTAATTCCTCCTTCCTTCCCACTTCCCCACAGTACTCCACCATCACCATCTGCACTTGCACACATCCTTCACCACACATCATCCCATCATGTACGCTTGTGTCCATCACCTCAAGAAGAAGAAGAAAGGAAAAAAGAGGTATTTTCTGCTGATTTGGATAAAAAACATGGGGCAGTTTATGTTACTTCTTGGATCCCTTAATTGCTGATATGGACTGCCACATTAGCAAACAAGTGCATGACTTGGCACTAGAGTTAACAGAAGGAGCACAATTCTGAAAGGTTCATGGACTACATTGAACAAAGAAAAAACTTCAGAACCACATTGAACAGTGGGTAAAATTTCAGAGATTTGGTGGCGTCATTATCCCTTGTATCATTATTGAGAGCCATCGAAGAATATGAAACACAAATTATTTCTCTCCTTTCTGACCACTAAAACTCGTGTGTTCCACGAAACACCAACTGAATGGGCTATATCCAACCATAAATAACAGAGATGAAATCACGAATGAACTTTTAACTTCAGACTTTTTAAGAGATACTATCACCAAGATTAAACTATACAACTACTATTCAGTAATTAGTTCCACAAGATTATCCTCACCAAAGATATGAAGAACCATCACAGCTTTGATCAGGACTGCAGATGATAGTCCAGAGTGTAGGCACGAATATCAGAAGGGCTCGATCCAGGCCTGCCATGATACATTGTACTAGCTTTAAAAACTTCTTACACATACAGAAAATAATAAGAAACCAAAAATATTTCACATAGTGCTTAGAACTGAAAGCAGTTGCATTAGGCAAATACCTTTTATTGATGGTACCATAGTGGAACCTTGGCCTTCCATTCTTAACATCTTGAACGTACTGCAATCAAGAATATGTGTCTTAAATATATTGACATCATTGGAGATCATCGATATAGGATATACTACATCATAGCATCATAGCTCAAGACTTTTACCAATTTCAAGGTGACCAAGATGGATGAAAATGCCAAGGAATCAAAAGGTATATCATCAAGGGCAAAGAGCTGGCAATCTGATGATTCAGGACCAGGTGAGAAGTGAGGATTCCGCAGCTTAGCTAAGAAAATTACATAGGTCTGCCCACACAAAAGAGCATATGCTTCAAAGTTTTGTAGGCAACACACATAATTAAAGAAATAGATAGAGATATGGATTTTCTCACTTGACCAATACGAGGTATGTCCAGCTGAGCAAAAGGTGAAAGAACCTCCACTTCTGCACATGCTTCTTCCCAAGTTTCTCTGATCGCCCCTTCCGCAGCTGACTCCCAATTTCCATGTAACCAGCAGGAAGAGTCCTATTCAACAGTATGAGTGAACAGGAGTTAAAAATGAAGATCAGTACTACATAAACAATTTGTTTCCTCAAATGCCTCAACATTTTCTTTTCCCTCAGCAGAAGATGATAAAAGGCAAAGCTTCAACAGCCCAAACTCATTGATATGAATACACACCATAGACCGTTGGAAGGTTGGATGTTCCTCTTGCATAGTAGGACCTTGTTATCATGCTCGATGAGGCAAACTACAACCTAAAATATCAGTTCCAGAAGTTAACAACCACTCTTACCTCTGCCAAATACAAGAATAGCATCTCTATGTTTTACTGAGAGAAAGGTTTAATGTATAGGATTCTACTTTAAACTTCTAATTTATTCAAGAGTAAGACTCAGAAAATATTAGGAACAGAAAAGATTTACTTGGTTTGAGCATGAGTTTAATAGAACAATTAAACTTTGAAGTAACACAAACAGGACATCTCTACCATCTTTGGATTCTGGTAAGCAATTTTCCCGCAGAGAGTGCAAATAGCTCTCATCTTCTCCTCTCCATCAGGTATTTCATGCTTAGTTGGTCCACCACACCATTGGCAGAAATTGATCTTTTTTACAATTCCCTGCACTCAAATGTGTAGGCAAAAGCAGATTAATGACAGTTCTTAAAGGCAAGCAAGACATCTCCTTTCATACTCTCTTCATCTTCTCATGGAACCGAGAAAGAGAGATACTTAGAAGTTAGATTGAAAGGACCATCATTCTACCCCATCCAACCAGGAGGTAAAGTGAAATATCAGTCAGTCAAGGACTGACTCAATTTCAATTCCTTCACAAAACCTACGAATATTTCCAATCATAACTTACATTCTTCTTTCCAACTAGTATCACTTCTGCCCGTCCCATTACTGAAAGCCACAGTGGCGTACATTCTAGAGAACAATTACAAGAAATCAAGAACTTTTAAACATTAAACGTGTAAATGTAGGTAAGTTTTGAACATAATTCTCATTAGTTTCTCTCCTCAACAGCATCTGGTAGTGTCCACACATGCAATTCACGAAATTCCCAGCAGGTGGCTGCTGTACATATGACCAGCCACAAGCCAAATCATCTAATTCGAGGTGAAAAAGAAGGATTAAAAGTTTAACTGCAAGAGTAATACTCGATAATACACCTAAAGGTACGCTATCGGCATCATAATCGAAAAGCGCAACGCACTTGAACCTCGCTCCAAAATCACACGATAACCAAGCCTCAACTTCCTCACAATCAAGAATTGCTATCCCCCCACCATTCCCAAACCAAAAGACGCGGATATCAGCGGAACCCCACCAACGAACGCCGGCGCACGACACAAATGAACCGCGAGACTGAGACGATGACGACTTACGGATGTCTGAACCGCGACGACGGGCGCCGCGGAGTGCGCCGTGTCCGACCTCGGCCCAGGAGGGGCGGCGGCAGCGGCGGCGCGCACGCGGGCCGTCCCCAGCCGCAATGCCTCCTCCGGGCAAGGGAACGCCGCCGCCGGGGGGACGACGAGCCGGAGCGGCGGAGGACGATCTTGATGCTGCCTTGCTGCGAGCCGCGCCGTCTTCGGAGAGAGGCCGGAGAGGGACAGGGCGGAGGAGGAGGAACAGGGCCTCCGCCAAGGACCCAGGGCGGCTACCATCGCCTTGAGCAGCATCGCTCCCCGCCACTGTCCGCCGGGAGAGAGAGCGATTCCGACTTCGAGCTCCGGCCGGACATTCCGATTTCCGATTTCCTGTTTCCGATTCGGCCAAGGGACAAAATGCCGGAAATCGAGACGAAAATCGGAAGGAGCCAATGGAAAGTCCCGCGGGAATCTTTGGTCTTCGGTTCGTCTTGAGAATCGCGCGAGTCGGCTCGACGAGAGTTTCACGTCTGTTTTGGCTGTTGGTATCCCGGAGGAACAGCATAACCAATTAACCATAAAGTCGCTATACTCACGTCAGTAACCGATGGAAAGTATCAAAAAAGTCGAAAGTATGGAAAAAAGTCTTAAACTTATTAGTTTCAATTCAGCCTAAATTTTAATTAGATCAGTGAGTTATAAATTTTTTAATATTAAAATAATGTAAAAATTCATCCACACTTTTGGTTAGAATCGTTGGCGTGTGATTTTTATGATTTTTTTATTATTTTTGAACTTTTTATTAATGTTTTTTCTTTTTCGCTTTTTTCTCCTCTTCCTCTGGACTGTTCTAGCGGTGGCCGTAAATCCCTTTGCTTACAGCGGCGGGGGTTGCGGCCACTCTAGCCCAGCCTCCCAGGGCCACCCGAAACAAAAGACGGTCGCCCCGGAAATCCAGGTGAGGTACACGGTACCCATGACGGCCTCGCTTTGCGGGTCAGCCGGGCCGGTAAGCGACCATCACCAGGGCAGGCAAGGATTGCCTAAGCCCTTGCCAACCATCGGAGAGGATCGCGACCCCGCTGCTGCGGCGCTTGCACTGGACCACGGGCGGCGAAGCAGCCCAACCGCCTCCGCCTAGCCTTACCATGGGCGAAGGTGGCCATCGTCGGGTACATCGGCCTAGCGATGGGTGCCTTCACCTACGGCCTTGGCGGGCGGGTGAGGGCTACGACCCATGGCAAACGGTGAGGGCTTAGGGTTTCGCTAAAACCCAACGATAGTCGTTTCACAAACGGCAAAGTAGGCTGTTTTCGCTCTACAAACCCTAGAGAGGTCAAGAGACGCCAACCACCACCAGAACAGTCTAAGGAAAAAGAAGGGAGAAAAGAAAATGAAAATGAAAAACAAAATATTAATAAAAATTCAAAAGATCGTAAAAATTATAAAAATTCTTAACGTGCCTAAGGCCGACCCGTATCAGCAGGATCGCCAAAATTAGCTAGAATGGATTGAATTGAATGCAAATATTAAAAGGTTTATATTAAATTAAGATCATCTGATAGATTTAGATTTTTCTGACTTTTTCCATGATAAATGTATACTAGTTTTTGTTTACCCAAGTAAATTAAGCTTAGCTTTGGAATCAGTTCCAAAACAAAAACTTTAACAAGATTGCAAATTGGATTCTAAAATTCACGCTGAATCCAAATATTTTCGTTTTTGTGAGAGTAACGGCAAAATTCAAATGGTTTCTTCTAACATTGTCATGGCCTTTTTTGAACTTGATTTGAAACCAATCGAGTGCCGTGTCGACATTGATAATTCATTTTCACAAACCAAATTCGTCATTAAATTACCATGAAATACTCTTATTGAATAAAGTTATCTTTATACATTTAGTACGAACCACTTGTTTTCGAAAACATCGATTGCTTTGACTCTAGACGAATAGAGGATCATCGTACACGTGTAATTACCACGTGACATCTCTAGCGGCGACATTTGATAGAAAGCTCACTAGGGCCAAATTTGAAGGTGGTGATTCTCCACGAGACAAAAATAAAATGTTCGGGTCAAAATTTGGTTCACTGAGCACACAAACTGTTGACGAGAGAAGGCTCCTGAAATTCAAATGCCAGTCAGTGACGCGCCGTTCGGACATCATACAGCCGGGCTTGATCTTTCCATCGGCGCCGGTTATTTCCTTGCGAGCTAATGTGATCCTCGTTTTGCATTTAGTGAGACTGACCTGATAGTTGTCCCGTTACTGGACTAGTTTCTTGTCAACTGATCCGGCACAGAAATTCCATAAACTCGCCAACTGAAACCTGGGTTTTAGTCCACTTGAGAAATGTCTGAGGAAATCATTAGATTCATGAAACCTTATAATTTCACCAAACTCTGCCAGACTGTTATGACAAATTAGTCCTATTTTATGCTAGATACCAGCCAATAAAGAATGAAAAGAAAAGCTAATTAGTTCCTAATGTTTACGAAACTGATGGTGATTACATCCAAAAATAGCAAAGCCTCGGCTGCCACTGGTTGCTGATTCCAGATTCCAGAATACACTAGCTGAGGCATCAAAACCGAGCCTGATACCTCTTTCTCAAGATTTATGCAATGAGAATTATAAAGACAGATGAGGACCAACATATTTTGCGTAGTTGCTAGCATGTAACACATGTTCCTCGCATCTACCGTGGATTCTAATGCTTCAGGGTCCAGAATCTGAAGAACCATCTGATGCATCCTCAGTTCACAGCCAGCTTATCACATAGAGACTGATATGCTGCACTACAAAGCTTGAACTTCTCCCTCAGCAACGTCCTGAAAGGAAGGGATTAAAACAAAATCTCCGAAATTGAATAGAATTTTCACAGCCAATAGATTTTCTAGAAGATATCCAGAATATGAAGGATTAGAAAGCTAAAACAAAAAAGTTAAGTTATTAAATGGAGCTAGCATCTAGACTACGTGAATACAAAAGAGTCGGAAGAAACTTGTGGACAAGCAATGTTGGATGCTTTTAACACCGCTGCTCACTATAAACTAGATGAAGCAAAACGCGTGGAATTGATGCTCAGGAAATAAGACAGACCATAACCATGCTTGAAAAATATAATTAAAAGGATACATTTATCTTTTTAATTAAATGGACGTGATAAACTGAGACTTGGCCATGATAGTATGTTTAAAAATTCAACCAAAACTCCAAGCTATATATAGTGGATGAGGTTCATACAAGCTGAAACGAACCTCATAGACTAATGATATTTCCAACAGTAGAAAGCAAATCACCAAGGCCTTCCACAATATGCCTTTCTTAAAAGTTTAAATGATACCACAAAGGTCTTAGCAGGTCAGTTCTCCAAGTTTCACTAAAACCGCATAATGGATGCCACATGATGCCTCTCTACTGCATACTCCAAATTAAAACATTTCCTGAAATTAAGTTTGGAAATCTCATTTTTTATCCGCTCTTTCCAGTATTTGACGTACCATAGAAATGAAATTAGGAATATCGAATCTATATCAAAGAAAGTTTTAACTTTTGGAATCAGGGTATGCGTTGTTATTTGATACATTGTGGTTAGTAACATTGGTAAATTAGTTTAAGGTACGGAAAGAGAGGGATTCGAACCCTCGGTAAACAAAAGCCTACATAGCAGTTCCAATGCTACGCCTTGAACCACTCGGCCATCTCTCCTACATAATGATTATGTCCCAGCAACCGAATGAATAGCGAGTCATTCATACTCGATTCTTAGATAGTTGCGGACAATCAATTAGAAAACGAAAAAAAACTTTTCATCAAAAACCTTCCCGGTAGATAAAAATAATCTTTTTTGTGAAAATATGATATTTTTAAAGGAATTCAATCGATGAATTGTAAGGAATCAACTGATCGGTCTATCTATTTTTTTTTCGACTATGATTAATGGATACTTTTCGAT
>CM027856.1:19064304-19066804 GCA_016097595.1 Eucalyptus pumila | reverse complement strand
ATATAGATTAATCTACAATATGTATCTTTTTGATATATGTATTGATATATGTAATGTACATAGCATCCCAATTCTATTTAATTTGTCTTGATTCCAATCAATCGAAAACAATCGAAAGGCAATTCTTAATAGTACGCTTCGAATTCCTAGATTTCGAATTATTTTCAATACGAATCCCTGTATCGATCGAAAGAATCAAATCCATGGGCGACGGGGGGTATGGAATATAGTATATTAAAAAAGGAAAATCGATTAATTTTCTTTTAGCATTCCGAAGAAGTAATTGATTGAGCAGTTAACAGATGATCCAAGAAGTTCTCTAGAAATTTCTTCGGATTTCGAAAAGGAATAAAATAAGAAAACCCACCATTTTATTTAAACTCTTGAACCATGATATGAAATGAGTCAATAAAGCCTAAGTATAGCATAAATAAGATTTCTAAAATAAAAAACAAGTGGTAAAGTAAGTGCGCAATATGTGACTTGCCAAGGTAAGATCTTATTATGCGTAGTTCCTCCTTGGACAACCACTATGTATATGTTGTTTCCCATAGAAGGTACGTATCCACTTAATATAATAACCGAACGTTTTTCTCTTAATAAAAAGGGAAAGAAAAACAAATAAAAATCAAATAAAAAGGAAAAAGGCTTTGCAAAACGATCTAGAAAACAATCGATACAGTTTGATTCCTCGCCTCAATTAGTAGTACCTTTAGAGTCCACTTCTTCCCCATACTACGAGTGAAAGAGAAAATGTAAAGACTACCATTAAAGCAGCCCAAGCAAGACTTACTATATCCATGTAAATTATGTCCCCTATCTCTATGAAGGAATTATTCCATTATATTATTGTTCACTAATAATAGTGGAATCACTGGCGTAGAGTCAAAAAGGGATTCTGACCCAACACCATTGATCAAAGGCTCTAATAAATCTGCTTATAACAAATTCTTCAAATTCTTATAGAATATTATTTTTCTAGTAGAATCGGAAAACGTTAAGCACAAGCAAAATACGCAGTGACCCATTTAGAAGTATCAGGGGAATCTTCCTAAGATGTAGGAATAATAAGACCTATTCTATCTTTTCTTGTCTTTATCTTTAGACAAGGTATAAAAATATGAAAAATAGAATGTCAAGATAGATCGTTATCTATCACATCCTTTTATTTCCCATTTGATCTAATTCTTACTGTCTAAGTATTGTCTCTGTGAAACAATCGGAGGACTACCTATTCCATTTTTGACTAGGGTTTGTTGAAAAGAAAGAATCTTTTTTTTTTCATTTCAATTTTCGAAAGCCAATTTTCCATCGAATTGTTATTGGATGGCGAGGACTTAGAGACTCTCCTGAGTCTCTATAGAAAGTATCTTCAGCCCTTTCCACAACCACTAATTCGATTTTCCGTGGGGCTATCCAATCTAATTCAGGACCCGGTAATTAAACACTACATTAGTAGTGGAAGGGAATCCATAAATCTTTATATGAGAGCCCTTCCACCATTCATCTGTCCTTGAATCCTAGAGGCAAGGATTTAGAGCACTTTAGCTTTCGAGAGCCAAACTTCCAGATGTTTCGAACCAAGCAAGCAAGTCTCAAGAGTCCTTTTACTTTGTTTGCTTCTGCTGGGGAAAAATTCAGCGAGTTATATCAGCAAAACGAAATAAGAGATTTTCGAGTTTTTTCTTGATCAGGCGACACCCGGATTTGAACTGGGGAAAAAGGATTTGCAGTCCCCCGCCTTACCGCTCGGCCATGCCGCCAAAATGTATGATACCCTACAAAATAGATGAAAAAAGTCTCCCTTTGTTTGCGTCGAGTGGGGGATTCCGAAACTTCTTTTTTTATTGGACTTGCATCTTGAATCCCGTTTTCTTAAATTTAACCCCTGCCCGAAAAGAAAAAAATCCTTCGTTTTTTGGATTGGATCCATCCCTTCGGTTGTATGTATAGTATCTCAAAAACGAAATATCTAAAAATTTTCCCTCTCTTTTTTATATTGATATTGAAAAATTGAAAAACCAAATGTGGTTTTTCAGTTCCAAAAGCCAAAATTTAGGACAAATTGGAACCATTAACTATTAAATGGGACTGTAAATTCATGAACGATTCTTGGATTTGAATCCAAAATTGTCTTTTCTTAATCCTAATTCTAATTATATAAGAAAATCCAAATTGATACATAACTAATCAGTATTGATTCTTTTCCATAAAAAAAAATCCTTTCCAATTTCCATTATAACAGCAAATAGAAGTATATGTAAACCCCAGAACATAAATTGTTATCCAAATATCTAATTGGATATCATATCTATATATGATGACTATAGAGAATTATTAGTAAATTGTAGTGCTTCAATTTTTCATTCAATAGATGGAATAGAAAATGGAAATTTTGATATAGCATAGCACGCGCTGTCCCGAATAGAACTTAAATAAAGGAGGAAACATAGATAGCTATCTACACATGGTTAATAAATACAAACTTTATTACTATGTT
>CM027856.1:19054304-19059304 GCA_016097595.1 Eucalyptus pumila | reverse complement strand
TCATGGAAATACAGCATCCCACTTTTTTTTACTACTCAAGGCTTCGATACATTTCGAAATCGAGAAATTTCTACTGGAGCGGGTGCTATCCGAGAACAATTAGCCGATCTCGATTTGCGAATTATTATAGATTATTCATTGGTAGAATGGAAGGAATTAGGAGAAGAAAGACCCACGGGTAATGAATGGGAAGATCGCAAAATTGGAAGAAGAAAGGATTTTTTGGTTAGACGCATGGAATTGGCTAAGCATTTTCTTCGAACAAATATAGAACCAGAATGGATGGTTTTATGTCTACTACCAGTTCTTCCTCCCGAACTACGACCCATCATTCAGATAGATGGAGGTAAGCTAATGAGCTCGGATATTAATGAACTCTATAGAAGAGTTATCTATCGGAACAATACTCTTACCGATCTATTAACAACAAGTAGATCTACACCAGGGGAATTAGTAATGTGTCAAGAGAAATTGGTACAAGAAGCCGTGGATACACTTCTTGATAATGGAATTCGCGGACAACCAATGAGGGATGGTCATAATAAGGTTTACAAGTCGTTTTCGGATGTAATTGAAGGCAAAGAGGGAAGATTTCGTGAGACTCTGCTTGGCAAACGGGTCGATTATTCGGGTCGTTCTGTCATTGTCGTAGGACCCTCCCTCTTCCATTACATCGATGTGGATTGCCTCGGGAAATAGCAATAGAGCTTTTTCAGACATTTGTAATTCGTGGGCTAATTAGACAACATCTTGCTTCGAACATAGGAGTTGCTAAGAGTAAAATTCGGGAAAAGGAGCCCATTGTATGGGAAATACTGCAAGAAGTTATGCAGGGGCATCCCGTATTGCTGAATAGAGCGCCTACTCTGCATAGATTAGGCATACAGGCATTTCAACCCATTTTAGTGGAAGGACGTGCTATTTGTTTACATCCATTAGTTCGTAAGGGATTCAATGCAGACTTTGATGGGGATCAAATGGCTGTTCATGTACCTTTATCTTTGGAGGCTCAAGCGGAGGCTCGTTTACTTATGTTTTCTCATATGAATCTCTTGTCTCCAGCTATTGGGGATCCCATTTCCGTACCAACCCAAGATATGCTTATTGGTCTATATGTATTAACGAGTGGGAATCGCCGAGGTATTTGTACAAATAGGTATAATCCATGGAATCGCAGAAACTATCAAAATGAAAGAACTTATGATAATAACTATAAGTATAGAAAAAAAAAAAGAACCTTTTTTTTGTAATTCCTATGATGCAATTGGAGCTTATCGACAGAAAAGAATCAATTTAGATAGTCCTTTGTGGCTTCGATGGCGACTAGATCAACGCATTATTGCTTCAAGAGAAGTTCCTATCGAGATTCACTATGAATCTTTGGGTACCTATCATGAAATTTATGGGCACTATCTAATAGTAAGAAGTGTAAAAAAAGAAATTATTTGTATATACATTCGAACAACTGTCGGTCATATTTCTCTTTTTCGAGAAATCGAAGAAGCTATACAAGGGTTTTGTCGAGCCTGCTCATTTGGTACCTAATCATATGGTATCTAAATTAAGTAATTCTATGACACCAGTGTGAATTCGGGTCTCTCTGGTTCAACTAGGACCCTAGTTCCTTAATTTCTAGGTGAATTAAGATCGGGAAAAGGAAGTTTTCCAATCATTGACTCAAACTCATTGTCGAATCCCACTCAGCAGAATATGGAGGTACTTATGGCAGAACGAGTCAATCTAGTCTTTCACAATAAAGTAATAGATGGAACTGCCATTAAAAGACTTATTAGCAGATTAATAGATCACTTCGGAATGGCATATACATCACACATTCTGGATCAAGTAAAGACTCTGGGTTTCCAGCAAGCCACTGCTACATCCATTTCATTAGGGATTGATGATCTTTTAACAATACCTTCGAAGGGATGGTTAGTACAAGATGCTGAACAACAAAGTTTGATTTTGGAAAAACACCATCATTATGGGAATGTACATGCAGTAGAAAAATTACGCCAATCCATTGAGGTATGGTATGCTACAAGTGAATATTTGCGACAAGAAATGAATCCTAATTTTAGGATGACAGACCCCTTTAATCCAGTCCATATAATGTCTTTTTCGGGAGCCAGAGGAAATGCATCTCAAGTACACCAATTAGTAATATGTATGAGAGGATTAATGTCAGATCCTCAAGGACAAATGATTGATTTACCCATTCAAAGCAATTTACGCGAAGGACTATCTTTAACAGAATATATCATTTCTTGCTACGGAGCCCGCAAAGGAGTTGTGGATACTGCTGTACGAACATCAGATGCTGGATATCTTACGCGCAGACTTGTTGAAGTAGTACAACACATTGTTGTACGCAGAACAGATTGTGGAACCATCCGAGGGGTTTCTGTGAGTCCTCGAAATGGGATGATGCCGGAAAGAATTTTTATTCAAACATTAATTGGTCGTGTATTAGCAGACGATATCTATATGGGCCCACGATGCATTGCCATTCGAAATCAAGATATTGGAATTGGACTTGTCAATCGATTCATAACCTTTCGAACACAACCAATATCTATTCGAACCCCCTTTACTTGTAGGAGTACATCTTGGATCTGTCGATTATGTTATGGTAGGAGTCCTACTCATGGCGACCTGGTCGAATTGGAGAAGCTGTAGGTATTATTGCGGGTCAATCTATTGGAGAACCAGGGACTCAACTAACATTAAGAACTTTTCATACCGGCGGAGTATTCACAGGTGGTACTGCCGAACATGTACGAGCCCCCTCTAATGGAAAAATCAAATTCAATGACGATTTGGTTCATCCCACACGTACGCGTCATGGGCATCCTGCCTTTCTATGTTCTATAGACTTGTATGTAACTATTGAGAGTGAAGATATTCTACATAACGTGACTATTCCACCAAAAAGTTTTCTTTTGGTTCAAAATAATCAATATGTAGAATCAGAACAAGTGATTGCTGAAATTCGCGCGGGAACATACACTTTCAATTTGAAAGAGAGGGTTCGAAAACATATTTATTCTGAATCAGAGGGAGAAATGCACTGGAGCACCGATGTGTACCATGCACCTGAATTTACATATAGTAATGTCCATCTTTTACCAAAAACAAGCCATTTATGGATATTATCAGGGGGTTCGTGCAGATCCAGTAGAGTCCCTTTTTCACTCTACAAGGATCAAGACCAAATGAATCTTCGTTCGACAGAAAGAGAACGAAGATATATTTCGAGTCTCTCAGTGAATAATGATCAAATGAGATACGAATTATGTAGTTCTGATTTTTCTGGTAAAATAAAAGAAGATAGGATTCCTGATTATTCAGAACTTAATCGAATCATATCTATTGTTCATTGTAATCTCAAATATCCTACTACTTTCGACGAGAATTCTGATTTATTGGCAAAAAGGCGAAGAAATCGATTTCTTATTCCACTACAATCGATTCAAGAACGAAAGAAAGAACTAATGCCCCATTCAGGTATCTCGATTGAACTACCGATAAATGGAATTTTACGTAGAAATAGTATTCTTGCTTATTTCGACGATCCTCGATACAGAAGAAAGAGTTCGGGAATTATTAAATATGGGACTCTAGGGGTTCATTCAGTCGTTAAAAAAGAGAGGATTTGATTGAGTATCGAGGAATCAAAGAATTTAAGCAAAAATGCCAAATGAAACTAGATCCATTTTTTTTCATTCCCGAAGAAGTGCATATTTTCCCTGAATCTTCTTCGATAATGGTACGGAACAATAGTCTGATTGGAGTAGATACACGAATCGCTTTAAATACAAGAAGCCGAGTGGGCGGATTAGTCCGAGTGGAGAGAAAAAAAAAAAGGATTGAACTGAAAATCTTTTCTGGAGATATCCATTTTCCTGGAGAGACAGATAAGATATCCCGACACAGTGGCATCTTGATACCCCCAGGAACAGGAAAAACAAATTTTAAGGAATCCAAAAAATGGAAAAATTGGATCTATGTCCAACGGATCACACCTACTAAGAAAAAGTATTTTGTTTTAGTTCGACCCGTAGTGACATATGAAGTATTGGACGGTATAAATTTAGCAACACTCTTCCCCCCGGATCTGTTACAAGAAAGGGATAATATGCAACTTCGAGTTGTCAATTATATTGTTTACAGAAATGGCAAACCAATTCGGGGAATTTCTGATACAAGTATTCAATTAGTTCGGACTTGTTTAATTTTGAATTGGGACCAAGACAAAAAAGTTCTTCTATCGAAGAGGCTCATACTTCCTTTGTTGAAGTAAGTACAAATGGTCTGATTCGAGATTTCCTAAGAATTGACTTAGTGAAATTCCCTATTTCGTATCTCAGAAAAAGGAATGATCCCTCAGGCTCAGGATTGATCTCAGATTCAGATAATGTGTCAGATCACACCAATAGCAATCCCTTTTATTCCAAGACAAAAATTCAACAATTACTTAGCCAAAATCAAGGAACTATTCGCACGTTGTTAAATAAAAATAAGGAATGTCCATCTTTGATAATTTTGTCATCATCTAATTGTTTCCGAATGGGTCCATTCAACGCTGGAAAATATCACAATGTGATAAAAGAATCAATTAAAAAAGATCCTATAATTAAAATTAGGAATTCGATTGGCCCTTTAGGAACCCTCCTTCAATTTGTGAATTTTTATTCATTTTACTATTTAATAACTCATAATCCTATTTTGGTAACTAAATATTTGCAACTTGAAAATTTAAAACAGACTTTTCAAGTAATTAACTATTATTTAATGGATGAAAATGGGAGAATTTTGAATCCCGATTCATGCAGTAACATCGTTTTGAATTCATTCAATTTGAATTGGTATTTTCTCCATCATAATTATTATCATAATTATTTTGAAGAAAGATCCACAATAATTAGTCTTGGACAGTTTATTTGTGAAAATGTATGTATATCCAAAAACGGACCCCATCTCAAATCGGGTCAAGTTTT
>CM027856.1:19036804-19044304 GCA_016097595.1 Eucalyptus pumila | reverse complement strand
TTTTTATTTCATATAATAAATAAGGATGTACAATAGATAAAATCCTAAGTAAAATAGATAAAATCCTAAGTAAGAACATTGAAAAATTAAGCAAGTAAAAAGAAAGGCCTTTTTATTCTTCACGTCCAGGATTACGTCCTGGATCATTAGATAGGAATCCAAAGATGAAGAGAGAAACAAAAAATATCACTACTGTATAAACAAAGAGTTTGAGAGTAAGCATTACACAATCTCCAAGATCTTTTTTTTTTCAAAAAAAAAAGAGAATAGATTCTCCATTTTTATACCCCATATCCTATTTTGACACCAATAAACAAAACGGTTTCTCGAAATCAAAAATCAAAAAGAATTTTCAGAAATTCATTTGGAATAAGAGTCGAGTCTTTCATAAAAAAAAATCTTTCCTATTTTGAAATGACTCTAAAAGGGTTTTTCAATAAATGAAAAAGAATCCGAATGAGGAAAGGAAAGAGGGGAGTCAGATTTTTTGCAGCTATCTAAGAATTGTTTGAATCGAGGGTTCATGTTCATGCTGTAAGACTTATCCGATCTTATCCATTGTTCCCATTTTTTTTTCGAATAAATCATGTCTAGGACAGTATTAAAGATCTCATCGAAAACTTACAGCAGCTTGCCAAACAAAGGCTAAGAGAAAAAAGAGAAGGGGATTACTGGCATAAAATCTACGATTGGATTCAAAAAAGCGTAGGCCTCAGGCAATTTGGCTAAGAAAAAACTACTTGAATAAAGGGTGGAATGAAGACAGATACAGATCAAACTAAAGATATTAAGCATAACAAACATTTTTTTTTCTTGGACTTGGAGATAATTGTATTTTGATTGAGTTATTGTTATTGATAATTGATATCCCTTAAAAATGAAAAAAAAAAAGGTAAGGGATACCAAAAAATCCTTCTTTGAACTCACCCAATCAAAAATCCTTCAATTCTCAAAAAAGAATAGAAGAAATCATACTTTTATACAATATCTTAATTGAATTATATGTAATGATCAATAAATTCAGCTTCATTGTATATCTACACGTGTCAAAACCCTAGGAACAATAGAGTCCATAGATATTTATTTTCGATTGGAATTGACGAACAACCAAAAACAATACTACTCTTTAGTAGTATTGAATAGAAATTGAAATGGGGCGTGGCCAAGTGGTAAGGCAACGGGTTTTGGTCCCGCTATTCGGAGGTTCGAATCCTTCCGTCCCAGGGAATACCCTTGAGTTACATACATTACCTTGGCTAAACTAAAAAACGACTATTTTGAAAACGAGTCAATGATGACCCTCCATGGATTCACCTATATAAGCCGCGGCTAAAGTTGCAAAATAAGAGCTTGAATACCACTTGTAAATAATCCAAGGAACATGACAGGTATAAGAACCACTAAAGGTACTAAAGAAACAAGAACAACAACTACTAATTCATCGTAATATATTTCCAAAGAGTCGAAAACTAAGTGATAAAGGTTTTGTGAAATCTTCTAAGATGTTAATGGGTAAAAGGATTGGAGTTGGTTGAATGTATTTACTGAAATAACTTAATCCTTTTTTGGTAAGACCTGCATAGAAATATGCTACTGACGTGAGTAAAAGCTAAAGCAACGGTAGTATTTATATCATTCGTGGGTGCGGCTAACTCCCCATGAGGTAATTCTATGATTTTCCATGGTAAAAGAGCCCTGACCAATTCGAAACAAAAATAAATAGGAACATAGTTCCAATAAAAAGGGAACCCATGGACCATATTCTTCTCAATCTGAGTTTTGCTAACGTCTCGAATGAATTCAAGGACATATTCGAAGAAATTTTGACTGTCATTCGGAATGGTTTGTGGATTCCGAACAGCTATACTGGCGGAACCTAATAAGATAGCAATTACAACCCAAGAAGTAATAAGGACTTGGCCATGGACTTGAAAAAACCTCCTATTTGCCAATAAGAAATGTTGGCTACTTCCACACCGATATATCGTATAACCCTTTTAGTGTGTTGGTGGAACATGATAAAACATTCATATTGCCCTCTGACAGAAATAGAACTTTAAAGGGAATTATTTTGATTCAACCATCTCTTTTTCGACTTGCTTAGTTGAATTTTCTATTTTGGATACGAACTAATCATAATATCCGCAGTAATTTGGATCTCTTTTATGCGATTCAAGAGTAGTAACCGATTCTAGAAATTTATGAAGTTCAAAAAATAATTTATTTATCTTATTATTAATCAAGGATTTCGTATATAGCTAGAACGACCCTCACAAATTGCAAATACTAATTTGTTAAAGAATTAATCGGGATTGACTATAGCGTCATCATTTGCTGGAATCCAAATATCTGCAAGATCCGGGTCACAATTTGTATCGATTAAACAAATTGTTGGAATTCCCAAAGTGATACGATTTCTCGAAGAGCCGTATATTCTTCTTGTTGATCAACAATAATTACAATATCAGTGTAACCCCGTCATATGTTAATCCCGCCCAGATATGTTTGCAAGTGAGATAATTGTCTCTTCAACATAGCTGCGTCTCTTTCGGAAGACGATTGGAGTCTCCCGCCTTTTTGTTCCGTTCTCAAGTCCCTGAACTTGAAGTCTCCGTTTCTGTAGTGGACCAATTCGTTAACATACCACCGAGCCACTTTTTATTAACATAATGACATCGAGCCCTTGTGCAGCCCATTGCTATTGCTGAATCAGCTGCTTTATTCTTGGTACCACAATTAAAAATCAGTTTTCCCTACTTGCTGCATCAAAAACTAAACTGCCGCTTCATAAAAACGAGCAGTTTAGGTAAGATTTAACAAGTGACACCTCCTACGCTTGGTAACAGAAATACATCCTAGGATCTCATTTTCTAGTACCGTTAGACCAAAATGATCCCCGCTCCCATCATCTCTTCCAAATTGATATCTCCAATATCCTTTCTTGTCATTTCTCCTTTCACTTCCGCTTTTTTTTGAAAAAAAGCGACGAGGTTGCCCTGAACTAAATAATGTTCTGATGGGAACTTTTCTTCTACCGAGACTGGGCCATGGATGTCTGACACACAATCCAAACTCCTACCTCTATTCGTTATTATCTTTTTTCGATTACCCAAAAATGACCATAAATAAAGAGTTTTTTTAATTTTAATTAAAAAAAGTATGAATCCACTTTTTAGGAATCATTAAATCCTCGAAATGATTGTTCTGATGTATCATGAAACTTTGAAATGGAAGAATCAAATAATTTTCTGTGGTAAGTAAAAATATTCTGATTTCTCCCTCGAAAAATTCTTTCTTTTGGCTTTTAAAGGAATGGGTTTATGTTGCCTTGAACGATGCCAATCCTTTGAATCCGGTACCAATGGGTATCATCCCTCCATAACAACGTTTTCTTTAGGCCTTCAACCAATCGATACGGCCCCGGAGAGCAGTCGGCTAAAACTTCGAGCAGTTTTCGAAAACTCGCTTCAGATATGAAACTTTGAGTATTCGAAGACGCCCTTGTTATTCCAATAGGATGTAAGCGGTAACAGATCGATTCTTCCAGCGCCCTCGTTCGCGCCGCTCGCAACAATCCAATTAGTTTCAGTAAAAACATTGATTCCATCCTTCCAGCCCAAGACTCGATGTTATTATACAATAATTTCTATGTGCCTATTATGGATTTGCACTCCCAACGCGATAAACCTTTTGGATCTTATTAAACCAATTATACGACTTTAAACTATAGTTAGTTCAGCCCCAATCAAGAATCCCTAAGGAATTCCAAGAATTTTTTTATATGCTCGTTCCAACCCTCAATTCTTTTTTCTAGGTTCATCGATATTGAATCAATTGAACGCACTTAACACTTGTTCCACTTTTTGAAGACCCTGCGTTATATCACCGGATCTCGATTTTTCATATAAATGTAACTAATGTATCTCCCTTCGTAAAGGATTTCTCCATAATGACCATGAACAGTTGCTCCTGGGAGTGGCCAAATAAGGCTTGGATCTTATTACTACAGAGTCAACTTGAACAATCAAAACTTGACCTGATTTGAGATGGGGTCCGTTTTTGGATACACATTTTCACAAATAAACTGTCCAAGACTAATTATTGTGGATCTTTCTTCAAAATAATTATGATAATAATTATGATGGAGAAAATACCAATTCAAATTGAATGAATTCAAAACGATGTTACTGCATGAATCGGGATTCAAAATTCTCCATTTCATCCATTAATAACAGTTGAATTACTTGAAAAGTCTGTTTTAAATTTTCAAGTTGCAAAATTTTATTACCAAAAATAGGATTGAGTTATTAAATAGTAAAACGAATAAAAATCGTTCAAAATTGAAGGACTGTTCCTAAAAATAAATCAAATTTTAATTTTAATTATAGATCTTTTAATTGATTCTTTTATCACTGTGATATTTTCCATGTTGATCGGACCATCTTCGAAACAGATTAGATGATGACAAAATTATCAAAGATGGACATTCCTTATTTTATTTAACAACGCATTAGTCTTGGGGATTTGGCCACAAGTAATTGCTGTTGAATTTTGTCTTGGAATAAAAGGGATTGCTATTGGTGTGATCCACATTGATCGAATCAAGAGATCAACTTGGAGCCCGAGGGATCATTCCTTTTTCTGAGATACGAAATAGGAATTCTACCAAGTCAATTCAGAAATCCTAAATCGACCATTTGTACTTACTTCAACAAAGGAAGAAGAGCCTCTTCGATAGAAGAACTTTTTTTCTGCCCCATCTCAATTCAAAATTAAACAAGTCCGAACTCATGAATACTTCAGATTCAGAAATTCCCGAATTGCTTTGGCTTGCAAATAACATAATTGACAACTCGAAGTTGTATATTATCCTTTCTTGTAACAGAGATCCAAAGAGTGCTGTTAAATTTATAATTGTCCAATACTATATGTCACGGCTCGAACAAAACAAAATACTTTTTCTGTAGGTGTGATCCGTTGACATAGATCCACCTTTTTCCATTTTTTGGATTCCTTTAAAATTTGTTTTTCCTGTTCCTGGGGGTATCAAGATGCCACTGTGTCGGGATATCTTATCTGTCTTCCAGGAAAATGGAGATATCTCCAGAAAAGATTTTCAGTTCAACTTTTTTTTTTCTCTCCACTTATGACCAATCTGCCCACTCGGCTTTTGTATTTAAAGCGACTCGGGTATCTACTCCAATCAGACTATTGTTCCATCATTTATCGAAGAAGATTCAGGAAAACACTTTTCGGAATGAAAAATGGATCGCTTCACGGCATTTTTGGCTAAATTCTTTGATTCCTCGATACTCAACCAAATCCTCTTTTAACGACTGAATGAACCCCTAGAGTCCCATATTTAACAATTCCTGAACTTTTCTTCTGTATCGAGAACGTCGAAACAAGCAAGAATATTTACTTTGCCGTGAAAATTCAATTATCAGTAGTTCAACGATACCTGAATGTAAAGTATTGTCTTTCGTTCTTAATCGATTGTATAGATTAAGAATGACTTTTCATTTTCAATAAAATGAACTCCCGTCATGCAGGGTGATATTTGAGATTACAATGAATAAAACAGATATGATCTGATTGGTTCTGAATAATCAGGAACCCATCTTCTTTTATTTTACCAGAAAAATCAGAACTACATAATTCGTATCTCATTTGATCATTATTCACTGAGAGACTTCGAAATATATCTTCGTTCTCTTTCAAGTCGAACGAAGATTCATTTGGTCTTGATCCTGTAGAAAGAAAAGGACTCTACTGATCTGCACGAACCCCCTGATAATATCCATAAATGGCTTGTTTTTGGTAAAAGATGGACATTACTATATGTAAATTCAGGTGCATGGTACATCGGTGCTCCAGTGCATTTCTCCTCTGATTCAGAATATGTTTTCGAACCCTCTTTCAAATTGAAAGTGTATGTTCCCGCGCGAATTTCAGCAATCACTTGTTCTGATTCTACATATTGATTATTTTGAACCAAAAGAAAACTTTTTGGTGGAATAGTCACGTTATGTAGAATATCTTCACTCTCAATAGTTACATGCAGCAAGTCTATAGAACAGTAGAAAGGCAGGATGCCCATGACGCGTACGTGTGGGATGAACCAAACCGTCATTGAATTTGATTTTCCATTAGAGGGGCTCGTACATGTTCGGCAGTACCACCGGTGAATACTCCGCCGGTATGAAAAGTTCTTAATGTTAGTTGAGTCCCTGGGTTCTCCAATAGATTGACCCGCAATAATACCTACAGCTTCCTAATTCGACCAGGTCGCCACGAGCAGGACTCCTACCATAACGACTACAGATCCAAGATACCACAAGTAAAGGTTCGAATAGATATTGCTGTGTTCGAAAGGTTATGAATCGATTGACAAGTCCAATTCCAATATCTTGATTTCGAATGGCAACGCATCGTACCCATATAGATATCGTCTGCTAATACACGACCAATTAATGTTTGAATAAAAATTCTTTCCGGCATCATCCCATTTCGAGGACTCACAGAAACCCTCGGATGGTTCCAATAATTCGTTCTGCGTACAACAATGTGTTGTACTACTTCAACAAGTCTGCGCGTAAGATATCCAGCATCTGATAAGTTCACAGCAGTATCCACAACTCCTTTGCGGCCCAGCAAGAAATGATATATTCTGTTAAAGATAGTCCTTCGCGTAAATTGCTTTGAATGGGTAAATCAATCATTTGTCCTTGAGGATCTGACATTAATCCTCTCATACCTACTAATTGGTGTACTTGAGATGCATTTCCTCTGGCTCCCGAAAAGACATTATATGGACTGGATTAAAGGGGTCTGTCATCCTAAAATTAGGATTCATTTCTTGTCGCAAATATTCACTTGTAGCATACCATACCTCAATGGATTGGCGTAATTTTTCTACTGCATGTACATTCCCATAATGATGGTGTTTTTCCAAAAATCAAACTTTGTTGTTCAGCATCTTGTACTAACCATCCCTTTCGAAGGTATTGTTAAAAGATCATCAATCCCTAATGAAATGGATGTAGCAGTGGCTTGCTGGAAACTCCAGAGTCTTTACTTGATCCAGAATGTGTGATGTATATGCCATCTGAAGTGATCTATTAATCTGCTAATAAGTCTTTTAATGGCAGTTCCATCTATTACTTTATTGTGAAAGACTAGATTGACCGTTCTGCCATAAGTACCTCCATATTCTGCTGAGTGGGATTCGACAATGAGTTTGAGTCAATGATTGGAAAACTTCCTTTTCCTGATCTTAATTCACCTAGAAATTAAGGAACTAGGTCCCGTTGAACCAGAGAGACCTGAATTCACTGGTGTCATAGAATTACTTAATTTAGATACCATATGATTAGGTACCAAATGAGCAGGTCGACAAACCCCTTGTATAGCTTCTTCGATTTCTCGAAAAAGAGAAATATGACCGACAGTTGTTCGAATGTATATACAAATAATTTCTTTTTTACACTTCTTACTATT
>CM027856.1:19024304-19031804 GCA_016097595.1 Eucalyptus pumila | reverse complement strand
TGATCCGCAGCTGCCAATATATCTCGCGGTAACAAAAATGTATTGTTCTGAGGTATATCAAGATTTAGTCTCCGATTCATATTTCGTCGACCAATCCTTCCTAATTCACATCTTTGTTGAAAGAATTTTTTTGTAATTCTTACATAAGGATTCAGAAAATACCGGATCTCCGCCTACACAAGCAAAATTGTTGATAAAACTCCAAAATGGCATTTTCTTTTGACCCAATTTTTTTTTTCTTTTATCATTCAGGAAAGACAAGAAAATCTCAGGATAGCAAACATTCTCTAGAATTTCTCTTAGATTCGAACCCATAGCTGATGATAGAACTAGAATAGATATTTTCTGTTTCCTACTCACACGAGCCCATATCCTTGCTTTTCGATCAATCTCTAATTCTAATCTTCCTCCCAATCTGATATTATGGTCCCGGTATAGACCGAAATTCCGTTATGGTCAATTCTGACCGGTAATAGATACCGACTTTGCAATATTTGATTGATCACAATTCTGTATATTCCATTTACTATAGAAGTTCTTCAGGAATTCATTAAAGGAATGTTTCCAATAAAAAAGAGTTTGTTCTTGCATATCCCTACTGGTTTTCCAAATTAATCCCATGGATACATATAATTCAGAAGAATATGTGAGTGATTCATATACAGCATCTCTTTCTTTTATCAAAGGTTCTACCAATTGATATGTTTCCACAAATAATTGAAATTCAATTTCTTGATCTGTATCTTCAATTTTTGCAAACTTATAAAGTTCTTCTGTTAAGCCCTGATCAATGAATCTACAAAATCCTTCAAATTGTATCTGATTAAACCCAGGTATTGTAGACATTCCCTCATTTCCATCCCTGAGCATTTTGAATTTCCTTTTCTCAAAAAATTCCATTATTGACCCATTCTTCATCAAATCATATGGATTGATTTAGCAATGATGGAATTTCTATTTTGTTTACTGAATCGCATGAAATTTTACTCACCCCGTATATGGAATGTATGAAATGCATATGAACGGAGGAATAAAGACAATTTTATATTCAAATTGGAATTTGGAACAGATAGAAAATCGAAAGGAATTAATAAATGCCACTTAGGCTTATGGAGTTTTGGATAGAATATCAAAAAAAAGTGATTCCATTTCTACCATTATTATGATATTACATACCTAATCCGATTGGGTACCAGAAAAGAAATGGATTCGGATTTCATCTGTTCGATGATATAAAGACATTATAATCATCAAAAATATAGAGTTGATATTTTTTTAGCACTTAACTTTTTCATGGATTCTATTGTTCAACAAATGATTCGCATAAAGAGAGATACTTTTATTTTACCTTTTTTCTTTTTTAGTAGAATACGATTGAAGGGCGTAACATAGTAATAAAGTTTGTATTTATTAACCATGTAGATAGCTATCTATGTTTCCTCCTTTATTTAAGTTCTATTCGGGACAGCGCGTGCTATGCTATATCAAAAATTTCCATTTTCTATTCCATCTATTGGAATGAAAAATTGAAGCACTACAATTTACTAATAATTCTCTATATAGTCATCATATATAGATATGATATCCAATTAGATATTTGGATAACAATTTATGTTCTGGGGCTTACATATACTTCTATTTGCTGTTATAATGGAAATTGAAAGGATTTTTTTTTATGGAAAAGAATCAATACTGATTAGTTATGTATCAATTTGGATTTTCTTATATAATTAGAATTAGGATTAAGAAAAAGACAATTTTGGATTCAAATCCAAGAATCGTTCATGAGACAGTCCCATTTAATAGTTAATGGTTCCAATTTGTCCTAAATTTTTGTTTTTGGAACTGAAAACCACATTTGGTTTTTCAATTTTTCAATATCAATATAAAAGAGAGGGAAAATTTTTTAGATATTTCGTTTTTGAGATACTATATACAACCGAAGGGATGGATCCAATCCAAAAAACGAAGGATTTTTTTCTTTTTCGGCAGGGGTTAAATTTAAGAAAACGATTCAAGATGCAAGTCCAATAAAAAAGAAGTTTCGGAATCCCCCACTCGACGCAAACAAAGGAGACTTTTTCATCTATTTTGTAGGGTATCATACATTTTGGCGGCATGGCCGAGCGGTAAGGCGGGGACTGCAAATCCTTTTTCCCCAGTTCAAATCCGGGTGTCGCCTGATCAAGAAAAACTCGAAATCTCTTTATTTCGTTTTGCTGATATAACTCGCTGAATTTTTCCCCAGCAGAAGCAAACAAAGTAAAAGGACTTTTGAGACTTGCTTGCTTGGTTCGAAACATCTGGAAGTTTGGCTCTCGAAAGCTAAAGTACGCAAATCCTTGCCTCTAGGATTCAAGGACAGATGAATGGTGGAAGGGCTCTCATATAAAGATTTATGGATTCCCTTCCACTACTAATGTAGTGTTTAATTACCGGGTCCTGAATTAGATTGATAGCCCCACGGAAAATCGAATTAGTGGTTGTGGAAAGGGCTGAAGATACTTTCTATAGAGACTCAGGAGAGTCTCTAAGTCCTCGCCATCCAATAACAATTCGATGGAAAATTGGCTTTCGAAAATTGAAATGAAAAAAAGATTCTTTCTTTTTCAACAAACCCTAGTCAAAATGGAATAGGTAGTCCTCCGATTGTTTCACAGAGACAATACTTAGACAGTAAGAATTAGATCAAATGGGAAATAAAAGGATGTGATAGATAACGATCTATCTTGACATTCTATTTTTCATATTTACCTTGTCTAAAGATAAAGACAAGAAAAAGATAGAATAGGTCTTTATTATTCTACATCTTAGGAAGATTCCCCTGATACTTCTAAATGGGTCACTATATTTTTGGCTTGTGCTTAACGTTTTCCGATTCTACTAGAAAAATAATATTCTATAAGAATTTGAAGAATTTGTTATAAGCAGATTTATTAGAGCCTTTGATCAATGGTGTTGGGTCAGAATCCCTTTTTGACTCTACGCCAGTGATTCCACTATTATTAGTGAACAATAATATAATGGAATAATTCCTTCATAGAGATAGGGGACATAATTTACATGGATATAGTAAGTCTTGCTTGGGCTGCTTTAATGGTAGTCTTTACATTTTCTCTTTCACTCGTAGTATGGGGAAGAAGTGGACTCTAAAGGTACTACTAATTGAGGCGAGGAATCAAACTGTATCGATTGTTTTCTAGATCGTTTTGCAAAGCCTTTTTCCTTTTTATTTGATTTTTATTTGTTTTTCTTTCCTTTTATTAAGAGAAAAACGTTCGGTTATTATATTAAGTGGATACGTACCTTCTATGGGAAAACAACATATACATAGTGGTTGTCCAAGGAGGAACTACGCATAATAAGATCTTACCTTGGCAAGTCACATATTGCGCACTTACTTTACCACTTGTTTTTTATTTTAGAAATCTTATTTATGCTATACTTAGGCTTTATTGACTCATTTCATATCATGGTTCAAGAGTTTAAATAAAATGGTGGGTTTTCTTATTTTATTCCTTTTCGAAATCCGAAGAAATTTCTAGAGAACTTCTTGGATCATCTGTTAACTGCTCAATCAATTACTTCTTCGGAATGCTAAAAGAAAATTAATCGATTTTCCTTTTTTTAATATACTATATTCCATACCCCCCGTCGCCCATGGATTTGATTCTTTCGATCGATACAGGGATTCGTATTGAAAATAATTCGAAATCTAGGAATTCGAAGCGTACTATTAAGAATTGCCTTTCGATTGTTTTCGATTGATTGAATCAAGACAAATTAAATAGAATTGGGATGCTATGTACATTACATATATCAATACATATATCAAAAGATACATATTGTAGATTAATCTATATTAAGATTCTATTTTTTTTTTATTTTATACAGTACAACTTGTTACATTCCAATAAATTACAATAAGAATAATAGCTCGTATGGTAGAAAGAAATACATGAATCTTTCTACCATACTATCGGATCTCATAGAATACTATACTGCTAATTCGAGTCCGCTCATTTCATTTAAGACACGAGATGAAAATCCTTTGATTTCTTCTATTTCTTCAATCATTGACTAAGAAAAGAAGTTAAGTTTGATTCAAATTAATCACTTTGACTGACTGTTTTACGTATATTATAAGTAAAAAAGCAGTAGGAACTAGAATGAAGAGTGCAGTAGCAATAAATGCGAGAATATTTACTTCCATAATCTCATTTTTTTTTTATTTGGCAATAACTCGGATTTAATCCCATAGAGATGATAAATTTTTCGCCTGTAAATTCAATGGGATGAATTGTTCCTTGGATGATATTGAATCGATCAATATCATGAATAACAATATCTGAGCTATCAAATCAACTCATCGTCGAGAATTTGAATAGCATAACATAGAAGATCTTTTTATCCATACCGAATCCAAAATTGATTCCTGATACAACCCCTTACTTTTTCTTTTTTATTTGAATTTATCCTTCTTTTCATTCTTCATTCTTTTTTCTATAAACTACCGCCTTTCCTTCTACAAATCATCTGATGACGTATCATTTGACCTCTTTACGTTTCCATTGGTTACAAACCCAAAACAAACAATAGAAGTAAAATAGAAAAGAAGGAGTTATACTCTTTTTTAATGATTTAATCTTTGTGGAAAACAAAAAAAAGAAATAAGTATGATATTCTTTGGATTAAAAACGAAACGGGACGCATATATGAAAATAAAAGTTCAAAGTATTCTATCAAAGCAATTATGTGAAATTCATTTTGTATCATACATCTATTTGTGCATGGGTTCCCGGTAAATATATAGTACTCTATTCTATTACACGGATCAGGAGCAATTGAAAAAGCCAGACCCAGTACGGTATCGATATCTCTTGGAATCCTAAACTAAATAGGATACTACCAATAATCGTAGCAATCCACATATGTTCCTATCCCATTAATCAATACTGATTGATGGAATGGAAATTCTTCTATTTCTTTGATGAGAAATGCGAAACGAAAAAAAAAAAAAAAAAAAAAAAAAAATAAGAGAAATCCAATACCTGTTGGGAATGAAATTCGACTATTTTATTTGTATCTCTTTTCACATCCAAATGGAGAGATGAATTAATGTATTTTTTGTTGGATTTGATTCCGTCGGGACTGACGGGGCTCGAACCCGCAGCTTCCGCCTTGACAGGGCGGTGCTCTAACCAATTGAACTACAATCCCCAGGAAATAAAGTGTAAAGTGTAGAGTATACATACTCTTATGATTGCATTTAAACCATTTCTTTTTCGATTCGAATCGCCGTGGTGCAAGGGTAACAGAGGCTTGAGTGCTATATTGATATCTCCATGGATGGGCACTTTAGTGAGAGCGACACAGATTACTAGTAATCCTTTTACTATTGCCAAATCGGGTAATAATCAATCTTTAAATGAAAAAAAGATTTCTTTTACTTACACTTTCGATTTAGACTTATATTATGAAATTCGATTTTTAGCAAAAAAAAAAGAATTTGTGCGAACAAATAAAATAAATAGAACAGAGCAAATAAAGCGGTAGGGATATATCAGAAAATTGTACTTTTTTCTATTCTTTCGTTTCGTAGCCGGAATTCTTTATGAAGAACAAATGGGCTATATCATTTCATGATGGATCAGCGAATTCTTGGGCCGAGCTGGATTTGAACCAGCGTAGACATATTGCCAACGAATTTACAGTCCGTCCCCATTAACCGCTCGGGCATCGACCCAGGAAGAATCAATTCTAGGCTTATTGATAATCCACGATCAACTTCCTTTCGTAGTACCCTACCCCCAGGGGAAGTCGAATCCCCGCTGCCTCCTTGAAAGAGAGATGTCCTGAACCACTAGACGATGGGGGCATACTTGCCCGACCGCCATCATACTATATTATGCTCATGGTATAGTATGAACAGTTTTTTGAAATTGTCAATATAATGGAATGGTCTGACTAGACCCGAAAGATCTTTCTGTCTTTCAAAATTCCATAAAATTTTGGAATTCGTCATTTATATTCCTAAATCATTCATTCGAATCACCATTCTATAAATAAATCTATCTTGAATTCTATAAAATAGAATGAATATCTTATGGATTCATTATTCCATTTAAATATTAATTAAAACTGAAAATAAGAAAAAAATAACAATTTTTGAATGAAATGAAAATAAATAAAAGAAAAAGAAATAGAAGTAATACGAAGTAAGGATCCTTTCAGGAAGTGATTGGTCTGCCCGGAAAAGGGGGTTAAACTCCAGTTCTTCCACTTTCATTGATTCACTCCTTCTTCAGATGAGATAGAAGTATCTCTATCTCACAACAAGCTAGGAAATTAACAAACGCCCCATTTTGAAATCTGGGGAGGGGGATCAAGATCAAGAAGTTATCGAAATTTTTTCTTTAAGAATTTATTTGATTCAGGGAACAAATTCAATTTCTTCATCATATGATTCGATAAAATATTTTGAATCTCTGTCGAATTGGTAGATAATCTCAATCAAATGAATTTCGTTTTAATGGGAGTCAATTTATTAATTAATTAGGGTCAGCCTTGAAACAATTCATTGCATTGCTATTTATCAAATCTAATTTTGACCCTATACTATCTAGGTAGGTCAAATTTTTCGTTACTGAATGAACCACACTAGCCATTCAGAGTCTACTGCATAGATTTCTATAAATAGAATCTATAGATAGAAATATCTATAATATATATATAGATATATCTTATATGCATAGTAGGAACTGATTCAGGAATTGAATCAAATGGGCCCTTTTAACTCAGTGGTAGAGTAACGCCATGGTAAGGCGTAAGTCATCGGTTCAAATCCGATAAGGGGCTTTTTTTTCATAAAACTCCATCGCTATTATTCATATATGAATGGAAAATAGATATATTGTTGATATTTGTAATAAAAAAAGGAACTAACTCTATCATTTTTATTATGATAAGTTCTCATTATCGATAAGTTATCATTATCATGAGTTATAGTAATTTTAGTTATAAAATAAAGTGGAACACTTGTTTATATTTATTATAATAAATAATCATAACATAAGCCGTCTCTCGAATTGCCAAATATTCCTATTTTCCATTATTCCAATCAAATCGATTCTAAAAATAAGAAATCAACAAACAAAATAAAAAGTAAGTAGACCTAGCCCATTGAATCATCACTATATCCACTATTCTGATATTCAAATTCGATAGAGAAAAAATTGTAAGATTGGATCTTTTTTTATTTATTTGGACTCCGCAAGAATCTGTCGATATTTCCGATTCCATTTTCTTGTTCCTAGGATATTGAAGAGGAATAAATTGATATTTCGTTCCTTCACAGAGAAAGGTTTATTCAAAGTCACAACACAAGAGCCTTTTTTTTTTTCAATATCTTTCTTTAATTCCAGAACACAAGATCCATTTCTATAGATAAGATAGATCTATCAGATCATATCTTCATGTACCAAATCCAAATATTTGGAT
>CM027856.1:18996804-19019304 GCA_016097595.1 Eucalyptus pumila | reverse complement strand
CCACCTAATCGCAAAATTCGATGATCGATATTAAACTGATTTTTCTATCATTTTGAGATTTTCTACCGTAAATGAAATCTCGAGATTTTCACGACAACCGAGAGTCGCCAATGAGTTGAAGATGTACATTGTAGTTCGAAAATAATTGACTACGTGAGTCAATTGCACCAAAATTCTTAAAACTATTCTGCATTTTCCATTTACGCTTAAAATTGCGCTGATTAAAATTAATCGCGAATTTAATCCGATTTAAATTGAGAATTCTACCGTCACAATTAATTTAAGAACGCCGATGCATCCTCTCAAGATTTTTTGACGAATTTGAAATTTTGGTGGAAATTCAAATTATAGTAGGAAAGTGAAATGGGAAATGCCGTAATGTAAGGGAATTATGGTCTTTAATGTGGAGCCTTTGGAGATGTGAGTTACCTCTACCCCTATTATTTTAACATCCTCGAGTATTGGCATCTAGACCAACCCTCGGCTCCTCCTTTCCGTAAGTGGAGGCCCATTCATTGGCCGGACCAGCTTATACCACTTACCTAGGTGGGTTCATACATATATACGAGTTTTACATAACTGTCGCAAAAAAGATATGATTCGGCCAAATGATGTTCGACATGGAGATTGGCTATGCTACCAAACGTTATGTTTGTGCATGGTCACATACGAATATGCATTTTCATGTTTTGGATTTCTTCTGCTCAACATAGCACATGACATTGACCTAAAGCCTATTAAAATAGGGAAAATTGTCTAAAAAGTTCTCAATATATTGCAAAAAGTAAAAATATTTAAAATTTAATTAGTAAAATTGAAAAGTTTAAAATTGAATTGGCAAAAGTGCAATAAATGTGTGACTTTTAGAAAATTTTACCGCTAAAATGTACGTGAGTTGTGGATGTAGTGTGAAGTAATTAATATATCATAATTCGCTCAAAACTTATTGACTTAAGCTTTTAAATGAAAGCGAGTCTAACAAATATGCTAACAAGCTCGGATTTCGACTTCCCCTTGGTGATTTTGGTGATCTTCCTTAGTAAAGGTGCGTTCCAAACAAAGGTCTCGATAGAAGTTAGACTTGATTGCATACATATATTCAACAACCATTCATGGCATGATCTGCCTTGATATCCATCCTACGTCCTTATCTGCCTCGACATGCATGACATATATGCTACGTACTGACCTGCCTTGATATCCATGCTTACGTAATGCTCATAAAATGTTAGTTACAGAAATCAAATGTTGCATTTTGCAAGCAAATTGCCTGCAGGTGATCCCGACAAAGTTGCTATCGAGCTGATTTCTTAAGTATATCATCCCACAAACGAGTCGGAGAAATCTATAAACATGGTATAATATAGCCGACAAACATTTTGGGATTTCGTCTTTGGAGCCTTGCGGTACATCGGAAAGTACCTGGAGGCAAGTCGGAAAGCAAGATAACCCACTTTGTGTTTCTATGAATCATAAAGTTTATACAAGAATCTAAAATTGATGCGACGGTAAGGGATGAGCATGGTTTTAGGATAACCTAACCCGAGAACCGATATAGGAACCTATAGGTTCTGGGTTCTAAGTTATGTAAAGTATGTTTCAGATTTCAAAATGAAAAATCTATTTCGAATGTTAGGTTCTAAGCTCTTAATTGGAGGAATTTGGAACTTGAAACTCGGAACCAAGAACCCAAAACTTGTAATGTTTTTCTTAGTCCATATTTCTATATGATCCTCCAATATTTCATGTCATTTGATGATGAGTGTATAATTTGAAAGTATTAGTCTGAATTTTCATTTTATAACTAATATTTTTACTTTATTAATGTTCATGTCTAAATATAAGTTATGATTAGTGAATTGTAATCATTCAAATAATAATATAAGTGTAACTTAAGTAGACCCTAGAATCAATGAAAGAATAGGTTATAGGTTCTAGAGAATGTATGGTAAGTTCCAGATTTCAAAAATAAAGAATCTATTATAATGAGTAAGTTTCAAGTTCTAAATGAGACCCGTATGGAGCTCGGAATTCCTCAGTCTTACTATCTATCTTGTGTTAGAAAATTTTTTTAATCAAAAGTTCTATTGAAGAAAGTAGTCACTGTAGTGATTTCAAGAATCCATGGAGAACTCGTCAAGTTTTACGATAACTTAAGTGGGGATCTGGAAATACTCAAATGTTAATGGGATAGGTTTGAGACAAGATGTGCTGTCCCAAACCCGTCCAGCGGCCATCTCTAGCTTGACTAATGACCTGCTGAAGATCGCTCGATTTTTTTCAAGCTCGAGTCAAGTTGAATTTGAGTCTAAAGATATTTGATTCATCGACTAGCAGGTGTAATTGAGTATCTCATTTTTTATATAGATTTCGTTTTTAATTTCAGGGATAGATAATATTAAGGGTTAATACCCTAAAACCCCGAACCGGTACACTTGTGACAAATTTACCCCAAACTATTTTTTTGACTATGAAAAATCTCAAACTGCATAATTCAAGTGTGACAAATTTACCCCGACCGACCATAAAAAACCATAAAGGTACATTTATGACAAATTTACCCTAAACTAATTTATTCGACCGCAAAAAAACCCCAAAATTGATAAATTTGTGACAAATATACTCGCTAAATTGAATTAATATCACAAAAATCATAAAAATGTAAACTTTGACAAACGGATCGTAAAATCCCAAATTGGTATACTATCAATTATCACGTGTCATTTAACTTAATAATTTGATAATAAAATTTAACAAAAACTAACAGAGGGTAAATTTATCACAAGTGTACTAGTTTTGGGTAAATTGTCAAAGGTATACCAATTTGTGGTTTTTAGTGGTCAAAAATAGTTTGGGGTAAATTTGTCACAAGTGTACCAGGGGTTTTTCGGATATTAACCTAATATTAAATGACGTTTATTATTGCTTTTTTACATGTAATTACACTTTCATCCTTCAATATAATTTTTAACACTAACAAAAAGAGTGAATGTGAGTATTTTGACTTGAAGTCGAGTTTGATCGAGCTGGAAAACTCAAATTCCGAGTATTATATATTTAAAATTGAGTTGACTTGTGTCGAGCTTTGGAACATCGAGCATTAGATAGAGTTGAGATTGAGCAGGAAAAGGAGTACTTGATCGAGCTTCGGTCAAGTTTCCATATTCAAGCACATTATTAGCATTGAGCTTGAGCCTAGCACTGTGTCGGTTCCACTTGATTCAATTGCACTCCTATATCTCAGCACCAAACAAGAGCATCCAGAGAGATAAATGTATAAATTTGCACTTATTCTTGCCCAGGAAATCGAGACCATACTTGGTTTGACACTTCAAAATAGTTTTCAAAGCTTCTTGAAATATTTAACGAAATTATTACCAACTATTTTAAAAACTTAAGTTATTAAGTGAATGCACGATTTATTATTTAAATATTATAATATTTTTCCTTATATTTAGTTTAATCTTTTGGCGTAGGACTAAGCACAGAAAAATTCAACCGGGAAGCCAAATTGGGAATTATAAAAAATCGAACTTTTTAATACCGGAGCATTGACCTCTGAAATCTCGCAGTGACTGGCTAAAAAGCGACCTGCTGCACATAATCCAAGCCTGCACAGTCAAGTTTTCATTAATAATTAAGTCGGCTAAATAAAATATAACGCGACAAAAGATTAGGTCAACGTCTCCTCTTTTAAAAGCTCCTCTCAGTCCGGCCTATTAAATAAAATATAACGCGACAAAAGATTAGGTCCAATTCTCCTCTTTTAAAAGCTCCTCTCCGTCCGGCTTATTAGCCTACAACTCCTGGAAAACACTCCAAGCCTGCAGAGTCAAGTTTTCATCTTCTTTCTCGATTTCTTGTGCCTTTAGAAAGTGTGATAAAAATGGCAGAGAAGAGCAAGATTTTGGTCATTGGAGGGACTGGATACATCGGCAAGTACCTGGTGGAGGCGAGTGCAAAATCTGGTCATCCCACTTATGCATTGGTTAGAGAGAGCGCGGCTTCTGATGCCGAGAAGTCGAAGCTCATCGAAAGCTTCAAGAGCTTCGGGGTTTCAATAGTTCATGTATGACACGCAAAACATTTTTGGAAAGTAACACTCCTTGCTGTATTTCAACCACCTGGTGGCATAATCTCACTTTAGATTTGTGTTCTCTTCGACTTTGGGAGATATCTATGATCACCAGAGCTTGGTGACGGCCATCAAGCAAGTTGATGTGGTGATCTCGGCAGTGGGAGCAGTGCAACTCGCCGATCAGGTTAAGATCATTGCAGCAATCAAGGAAGCTGGAAATATTAAGGCAAGTGACAATAGCTGATAGTTTTTTAACATATTGTCGTTGAATAAAATGGAATTGCTGTTTACCTTCTTGTATTATAGAAGCTGTAGTCTATAATGGTCTATGTTTTGGAAATTCACGTCCGTTGTGTAAGCTATTCATTTTGTCACAATTTTTCCCATGAATCATTCCTAGCGTGTTCATTTTGCACTGTATATATGTCAAAAAATGGAGATGGATACACTAACAAAAGCTTCTGAAAGTATAATTTCCATAGTTGCACGACTCGTGTCCAAAATAGATATGTATATATTCTCCTTGAACTCCCGATAATGTCATTACATGAGGCTGTGTTCCCTTTTTGGAACTCTTTCTAGAGATGTTCATGAATTCTGTAGAGGTTCCTTCCTTCGGAATTTGGTACCGATGTGGACCGTACCAATGCGGTCGAGCCAGCAGCGACCTTTTCAGCACCAAAGCTAAGATCAGGAGAGCAATTGAGGCTGAAAGAATCCCTTTCACTTATGTTGTATCGAATGGCTTTGCGGGATACACTCTTCCATCCTTGGGACAGATGGGTGCTAAATCTCCTCCAAGGGATAAAATCACAATCATAGGTGACGGAAATCCAAAAGGTGATTGGTTTGAAGCCCTGACTTTTGTTTTATTCTTTGATTGTAGTGATTAAGTACATTCACATTCCCAGAAGACACCAACGATCCTCAGTCATAATCAAACGCCCTCTAATGCATATTGAAAATGCTCTTAACTTGGGTTGGTTTCATGAGCAAAATTTAGATCAAGTAGATTTCCGAGTGTCCAAAAAAGTCATAAACCTTTCGCACTTATGTCAATTTAGTCTTAAGCCCTTTAGATCTAACAGATTTCGAAAGATGTTTGCCGATATCGAGAGATGTTTGCCAATTTAGTCCTAAAATTTTCCTGATTTTCAAAAAAGTGCCAAAAAGTCATAAACCTTTTGTATTTATATCAATTTAATCATAAACTTTTTAGTGCCAATTAAGTCATAAACATTTTTACGTTGTGCCATTCAGTCCTTTTCGGCCAATTTTGGCCGGATTTTGCTGATCGGACGCCGCCGCACGTGGACTGACGGCGCTTAACGGGACATTTTTTAATAATATTTTAGTTTTTTCCTTTTTCCATTTTTATTTTTCTTTTTTTCTTCTCCGTTTTTCCTCTAGTCGGTCGCGGACCTTGGCGACCGGCCAAAGGCGACGGCTGGCTAGGTCGAGGTTGACCTCGTCGGCCACCTCACTAGTGGCCGTGAGGGCGAGCTTCGCTTGCTCGGCGAGGCCACCCTTAAGGCTTAGGTGGCAAGGCTCGCCCTCGTCGATCTAGCGAAGGTTGAGCCTCGCCCATGGCAAGCAAGGGCGAGCCTCGCTAGCTTGGCGTGACGCGCCGCAAGCCTCGTCGCCCGCCGTGAGGCCACCTCGCGGCCACACGAGGTGGCCGGCGAGGTCGACTCGACCTCGCCGATCGCGCTTTGGCCACATCGAGGTCCAGCGACTAGCTGGAGGAAGAAGATGAGAAGAAAAAAGGAAAAAAAAGAAAGAAAAATAAGAAAATATTCAAAAATATTAAAATATTATTAAAAGTTGTCCACATCAACGTCGATTAGGCCACATTAGCCGGCCGGTGTCCAATTAGCAAAATTGGCCGGAAAGGACTGAATTGGCACAACGTAAAAATATTTAGGACTAAATTGGCACAAATGCAAAATGTTTAAGACTTTTTTTGCACTTTTCCCAGTAGATTTCGGAGAGATGTTTGCCTAGAATGCGTCTAATAGACTCAAACCGTGATAGTTTAGAATGCACATTAGATGTTATTTGTAGTGTGAAAATGCTAATCCTCTCAAGTATTTTTGTGAAGTGGCTGGGAATCAATGTATCATGTTGATTATAAGAAATGTCATCAGACAAGCAAGGAAACTATTTCGGTGTCTCATCTAAACTCTACGATTGATCTATTTTTGTCGATTATGCCAGACATGTTATAGTCGACTTTCAGAAAAGCCTGCTAAATCTGTGTGTCCTGGTTCAACTCGTCAGTTATTTTAGTCAAGGAGGAAGATATTGCCACGTACACTATCAAGGCTCTGGATGACCCCAGAACTCTGAACAAGATCCTCTACCTGAGACCGCCGGCGAATGTTCTGAGTTTCAGCGAGATTGTTTCCCTCTGGGAGAAGAAGATCGGGACGACCCTCGAGAAGACATATCGTTGGAAGATGAGCTTCTCAAGAAGATACAAGGTGAGTGGATACCTGGAAGCAATCTAAACAGCAAACACATATAAAGATATCGGCTGTTGGATGGTTTCTTTGTTAAAGCCCAATTCTTACTTCTTTCTTTCTTTCCCTATTTTTGACTGTTGCAGAGTCTCCATTTCAGCAACATCCTTTTCAGCATAGCCCACGCAACCTTTGTGAAGGAGAGTACACAAACTATGAGATAGATGCTTCGGATCGGAGCAGAGGCTTCAGAGCTTTATCCGGAAGTGAAATACACAACCGTGGATGAGTACCTCAGTTTCTTTACCTAGTCCCCCTATGTTACTGTCTCTTGCTATATGTGTATCACAAACCAGTCTCGACTCGTGTGCCGAATAACTTGTCGTGCACTTTGATATTGACTTCGCGCATCGATGTACCGGAACCATTCCGTGTGTTTCATCAAATATGTAAATTGATACTGCAGGTCATCCTTTTCCACTCATTTAACGTAGAATAAATCGAGTGAACTAATAACGACTTCAGGATGCTCGACTTTTGAAAGGCGAAAAAACCATCAGGAGGGTTGCTCAGCTCTTGTTGATCTTTCCAAGCAATGTTTGAGTTCCATGGTTCAAGGCAAGATTTGAGCCGGCCCTAACGACGCATAAGTAAATGAAAGGTTATTGTCAGGTCAGCGACATGGAAGAATGCTTTTTATGCAGTTCATCTCCGCATTGAATCAGTCGTCGCTAGTTCTAAGACTTCGTAAGCCTCGCCTGATTTTGATGAAAATGAAAAAGCAAGAGACAAAAAGGTTGCCTGCTTCAATGGAGGGGTCACACTTACACCAAAAGAGGGGCTTTTGCAAACTTCGATGCAATGGTCACATTGTCGCAACCTAACCTCTTTTGGCCAATAGGTGAAATCAACCTAGGAGATTTGGCTAATAGATTAGCTCTTCCAAGCCCATATTAATTCGCAACTTAGGTATATGTTATTAACATATAAATCATTCACCACTCATCAATTTAGTGTAAATCAATTAGACACCAAGTAAACAATATATATTCTTACGAACTAGAGATTTCAATTAAGACTTAGTTACGCTAGATTTCTAAGACTCTTTTGATATATTATTTTCATGAAAAAATGTTCAACATTGTCATTTTCATGAAAAAAATGTTTGGCAGCAGCTTAAATCCATTTTATTATGGTGAGGTGACGCGGCATGATCGCACCTCGCCGCAGGTAGGGTTGGTTCTCTTGGCAAGGCTGCAAGGACGCCAAGGAAACTTTGACCAAATGACAAAACTCTGCTAACTCCCAAACTCTTTGTCTGAATCTTGCAGGTCTTGTGACGATATCTTTGATTTTCAAACTCCCCTCTAAACCCACGATCAAAGTTTTCACTGGTCTCTCCTTGATGGCTCCATGGCTACTGCCGCGTGTATGCGTCGTGAAGTCAAGAGGGAAGACCATTTGCACCGTGAAGGTGTTGTTTGATGGGACTTGAAGAACAGGAGCATTACCATACACGTTTCCCTCTCATTTCTTTGCGTATCACTCGCGAACGGTTGCGACAGAAAGTGCTCGGCGATCTTCAGCGAGGCAGCAACTTCTCAGCTTCGAAGGGCAGCAGCGATTGGCAGCGAGGACTTCTGATGACAGCGGTGAGGATCGGTGGAGGCACGGCCTTCAGGTGTTTGGCCATGAAGTACTCGGCCGCCGACTTCTCTCCTCTTTTTCTTTTTTTCACGTGTATCGCTCAATGTACTCTGAAATTATGATTTGCCGGCTTCTAATTTGTGAGGCATAACGCTCTATTTATAATGCAAATTAGGTTAACTTCATTATCCTGGGCTTAACTTAAGCCTTTTTCTAATTTGATGGGTTCTAATAACTTAAGGCTTGTCCCTAATTAAACTCTTGATGGGTTGAATTAAGTTCAAATTAGGCTAATTAAAGCCCTTCAAGCCTATGAATTTCGGCCACTACTCCTCTAGGCTTAGCCAAATTTTCTCTACTTCTGTGGGCTCAATTTATCAAATTTTAAGCTCAAAAAACCATTAACCACCAGTCCAATACTAATGCAATTAATTAAAAATATAAGCTGAACAATAAAAGCTCATAAAACTATATGCTATATAATTTAATTTTTTTAATGTTTTTGTTTAGGGGTTAAAAATTAATCCATAATTTTCTATCTAATAAATGAATGATTGGGTCATTAAAATTTCGTTGTCAACATAAACGACTAAGTTACAAAAATCATGAAAACTGAGAAAGTTGTCGGTTGTAAAACTATAATGTCCCACATTTTCTTAATCAATTTACCATGAATAAATATGTCCTGAGTTTGTTTTCCATGTACGAAATCCGACCCAATTGAGATTATAGACCGACGATGCAGGGACGATCCATTGTGTTTCAAGAAAAGTCCTACTTTGGCCGTGAGAGGTGGAATACTTATACACACAAACAGCAGAGGATTTCTTTTTGCCCTCGGATTTCAATTTTTGGCCGTGCAGTAGACGCTCCTTTCCTCTGAGTGTTTGTCCTTTGACCTCTGAAGCCGCACAATGGTTAGAAAAAAAAGGTGGGGCTCTTGTCTTGGTCGTGTGCAACAGATAGTTTTGTTCATAAGTGGTCTAGGTTTACTAGCAGTACTTGCCATACGAAGTGTTAGGCGATTCGCTGGCGATGTTCATACATGGAGAATGGCTGTGCTACAAACGTTTTGTCTGTGCATTTTTGCATACGAATATGCATTTTTCAATCTTCTGAATTTCTTCCGTTCGACATAGCACGTGATATTGACCCAAAGCCCCCAACAGAAGTAAGATTTGAATGCAGATATATTCAACAACCATTAATGCCCTGATCTGCCTTGACATACATGCTTGCGTAATGCTCATAAAACAGCTTATTTCTAGAGATCAAACGTTTCATTATGCAAGCCAACTAATCTGGAAAGGTGATCCTGACAAGTGGTTATCGAGCAATTTCTTAAGTATATCATACAACGCAGAGTTGGAAAAAATTTATGAACACAGTTATATAGCTAACGAACATTTCAAGATTTCCCTCTTCACACCAAAAACATTTCAAGATTTCCTCATTTTGAGCCTTGCGAGTTCAGGTTTATCATCTCTCCTCTCTCGAGTCTTGAAAGGTGGTAACATGGCAGAGAAAAGCAAGATTCTGATCATTGGAGGACCGGATACATCGGAAAGTAACTAAGTGGAGGCAAGTCGAAAGCTGACACCTGACTTATGCATTGGTCAGGGGACAGCACAACTTCTTCTAATCCCAAGAAGTTGGAGCTGATAGAGAGATTCAAGAGCTCAGGAGTTTCACTGATCTGTGTATATGTGAAAGAGAATAATCATCAAATCCTCAAATGCTTTTTTTTTCTTCCCACAACTTTCTCAAGAGAGAGCTTCTTCTGTTTGACATCACAAGGAGATATCCATAATCACGAGAGTTTGGTCACGGCAATGAAGCAAGTTGATGTGGTGATCTCTGCGGTTAGACCAGGACAGCAATCTGATCAGTTCAAGATCATTGCAGCAATCAAAGAAGCTGGAAATATTAAGGTAAGTATTCAGTGTTCAGCTGTGAATTATAGAAATTCTTGCACAAAAGCACTGCATAGCCTTAGTCGATGACAGAAACATTACAAGTGATGTACACTTAACTGACATTGTTGTCCACGACTCTGACCTTTTGTGGAAATTCATGAGTGATCTAGAGGTACCTTCCATCCGAATTTGGAGTTTATGTGGACCGAATCAATGTGATTGAGCCAGCTGCAAGCCATTGCCGAATAAAAGCCAAGGTGAGGTGAGTGACTGAGGCTGAGGGAATCCTTTTCACTTACGTAGTGTCCCATGGGTTCGCCGGCTACTATCTTCCCAGAACTGGGCCAAATGGGCGCCAAAGTCCCGCCGAGGGACAGAATCAACATCTTAGGTGATGGCAATACAAGAGGTGATTTGAAAAAAGGTCTAAATATTCTGTCCGTGCTATATCTGTTTTCAGCTTTTCCTTAGTGATTATTGCACACGTTCTCGAACCGCCTGACTCATCTCTTAGGCTCATGTTGATCAGACAACATGTTGAGCTCAGGTCGGTTTACTTTTATATGATTGCAGACACCTCTTCATAATAAGTTCGTTTCAGTAATGATGTTAAGGGTGGCAGCGTTGTCATTCTCATCTACAGTCATTGTTCTCAAGAAAGACGATATAGCTTCTTACACTATCAAAGCAGTGGATGACCCAAGCGAACACTGAACAAGATCCTCTGTTACGAGTCCGCCGGCTAATATCCTGACCTTCAATGAGATCATTTCCTCTGGGAGAGGAAGATCGAGCACCCCTCGCCGACTTCGGCTACGCCCCTTCAAGAACATCCATGGCAAGTTAGTAAAATCGAAAACATAACATTCACAGACGAATGCACGCCCGCTTGTTGATTACGTGGTTGAATCAGCTTTTGGGGTTGATAGTTTCTTGACAGACACTCGTGGTTTTTTGCGATGTCTCGTGCTTCAGAGTCTCCATTCCAATGAACATCATTTTGTCGATCAGCCACTCCGTGTTCGTGAAGGGGGATCATGCAGCAAATCATGGATCGACAAGCCGATCGGAGCTGAGGCTTCAGAGCTCTATCCAGAAATGAAATACACAACTGTGGATGAATACCTGAATCTGTGTAATTGAGGATCAAGAACTTCATTAGACCATGCTCTATGTATGTTAAAGAACAGGGTCTGGGGTGAATAATGATATTTCATAGATTTGCCTATGATCTCGCGCCACCATATACGACAAGCCACAGTTCGGCTTCAATTAAACACAACGGTTTGTATCGTGACTAACTATCTAGGAACGTCTGAATTAGAATGACGAAATCACATTGCTATTCGTCAAACAGGTAGCCCAGCGAATAGGCAAGTACCAAGATATCTTCAGCAAAAGCATCGGTTGTCGACATTACCTGTCGCAGGTCGGGTTTAACTGCACAACAATTGTAACGTGTTCCGAATTTTTTTGTGAGAACTTCGACACCTCGATCGAATCTTCCATCCACAATCAGCATAGCCAAAGCAAGTTCTCTTGAGAACCACTTACTGGAACCGCCCTTGAATCCCGGTGAGGCGATGATTCATATTCCGAGTCGCACAGTAAATCCGAAACAAGAACGCGTCCGTGGTCATCTAGACCATCGTGGGTTAACAGGGACAGTTCCTGCATCGAATCAGCACCGAATCTTCCTTCTTTGGCGGAGCGTAATTACAACTGAACTGTTATGAAATCTTTTCGAGCAAAAGAGTTGCCGTCTAGACGGTTCGGTTCTGACATAGAAACGAGACCAGGGTAGATGAGTTTGTAGTATCAATTGTCTTGCCTAGTTTGGGACCATGTAGTTGTACGATGAAGGTAAAATCATGGAGAGAAGAGAACCATTAAAAAGCCTAAAGAGCTGGGACTATAAACTGGGACTATAACCGACCAAAAACAAAAAAAGCTGGTTTATAAAGCTGACTCTAGCTACAAAGACGATATTCTTCCTTGCCTATCTTTGGCATTTTGTAATTTAAGAATACTAGCGTTACTAGCAGACGTGTAGCCCATTAAGCTACTCGAATTATTTGGGAGTTACGGTACCAAGAATTAGTGGCTATCCTCAAGTTATTGCACATTCCTCGAGATCATCATAATTTGTTTGCACTTACAATAAATTTTATTTATAATTCGAAGTCGAATGATATCATTTAGTAATAAATTATCATGAGCGTCCTAACCGATATACTTAGACAAATTTATCAAAAACTAACTTTTAACTACTAAATCTCAAACCGATAATTTTGTGATAAATTTATTTCAAACTAATTTTTTAATTACAAATAAAACCCAAATTAATATATTTATGACAAATTTATCATCCATTAGTTTTTGTCAAATTTGATTAATATTACAAAAAATCACAAATTAGAAATGGATGTAAAACCCCATATCAAGACAAATTATCAATTATTATGTGTCACTTTTCGACTTTTAAGTAATTTGATTATAAAATTTAACGTAAAATAATTGATGGTAATTTATCATCGTGTATATTATTTAAGATTTTTGGTAGTAAATTTGCTACAAATATATCAATTTCGATATTTTGGCGATATTAACCGCTTTGCATCATCAAACAACAATGTAATTTTCCTCAACATGCTGTCTCGTATTTGCGCTATTGTTCTCATTGACCGTACGTTAATAATTATAATTTACTCAAAATTAGAGAAAAATCTGCCTAATTTATAGTTGGCACTTTCTTATCTACATAACAATTCGATTCACAGCATAAAGCGACCATGTTAATACTAGTGGTGGCGTTGACGAGTTCCCTAAAATTCTGTGTGGGGGATAGTACGTATACATTGTAAATTTACCTAAAGTCCCAATAAACAACAATTTGCTTTCAAGTTCTCGTTTTAACATTCGTTACTTCTCTCGAGAAATCATAAACATTGCGAATTTATTAAAAATTATTTGTTTCCATCGTTAGTAACTTATATCGACGGCCACAACGGTCATTTTTGCTAATATAAAACACCTTGAAATCTTTAAGAATGGTGTCCTACCGACACGTTGATTTCCATAAAATCTTTTTGTGATTTTTTTTGGGATTATGAATAAAATTTGGAATTTTGAGGAAAAGTAAATTGTCACTTTTTGACTTTTCAAAAGTCTAGACAAAGATAACCGAACCCAATGGATAATCATCTTTATTTGGAGAATATATTTACTTTTTGAAATAGTAAATATAGGAAAACTAATAATAAGTAATAGGACATCGTGAACTTTTTTTAGTATGTTTTTTAGGTCTGTACGAACTTTTCTTGGTCACTCGTTTGCCCGTTAACAAACTCCAAAAGTTAAAATTCCGACAAAAAAAAATCTAAAAGTGAAAATTCTTACCAAAAGATAAAAAGACAAAATGGCATCGAAAAAGATAATTCCCGGCATATCCATTATCCTCCATGAGCTTAAACTCTACGCCACCGTTAGCTTCCGGTGGGTCGCTCTCACCTGATTGCGCCTCCGCACACGTGTGCTTGCACCCATTGGGTCCTCCTCCTAGGAATTTCTCCACGGCACAGGGAAGCATAAATGACGTAATTAAGCGCAAATCTCAGTATTCTCTGTTCAGTATAATTCAATTCTTTCTCTTTTTTAACTTTTTTTTTTTATTATCAAAAACCCACTCCCAGAAATAGCGGGATCGACGGCATATTCCTAACATATGGATCGGACTGCAATGACAATCTTGTCAATTTCAGTTAAAGAGTTTTGACTCGATTAAGACATTAGATTAGAATTAAAAATCGGACCGATATCTTAAAAATCAACTATAATCATCAGCTAGTTCGATCTGATTTGGACAGTTCTTTCTACCCACTCTTATTAAGGTATACTTACTCAGGTGCGTAGATCCTCTTGGTATTCACATCCCATTTATTAATGTACGCACATATCTAACATTTTTCAAAGGTCCAGGTTCAATCAGGGCAGGATAATAATTTTCTTTCCCCGGGAAAAGAGTTGCGACTCTCAAGGCCGCATAAAATCCCGACACATGGCCCCGAGCCCTCCACCGTCCGATCAAAATCGCTTGCGCATCCGGCGGCCAGCATCCGGCGACGACCGACAGCTGAAAGTGCTTTTACGGCTTATTTTTCTCTATCGAGAGAGAAATGGACACTCGTCCTCCTGCTTCAACATTCCGTTACGCAAAGCTTGTAACTCACTCTCCCTCTCTCTCCCTCTTCGGCTTGCATGCTCTCGTTAGGCTCTCGGATCGAAGAATAACCATCGCCGCCCGCGTCCGCCGTGAGTTCCCGCCTCCTCGCTTCTCCAACGGCGGCGCGCCGCCGCCCGCTTTTCGTCTCCGTCCGTCGCGAGCGACGATCGATTCGTATTCCGGTTCGGCGAGTTGGGGGAGGGAGGGCGGGCGGGCGGGCGCGCGCGTCGATCTCGCTCGCGTGCTTTCGACGAGCGATGATTCCCTTCGTGCCGACCTCCGCTCGCCACCGACTTTCCTGCGTTTTTTTTTTTTTTTTGCTCTGCGTGTGCGTGTGTGATTGCTGTTCTCTCTTTGGCATGCTGGATTACTGTGCATGGCGATGAACTTGTTTCTCCGCGTGAGTTTTCAGATGCTCTGCGCGTGCTTGCTGGTGATTTCGTTTATCTCGATCGCTGTTTGTAGGAGGCGGTTCTGCTTTCTTCCTTGTGTTGATTCTGCCACGAGTAATCTGCATGTGGTATTGCGTTTTTTTTTTTTTCTTCGGCTTATTTTTTTCTTTTGCTGTGAGTAACCCGACTGTGCGCAGTTCTCATGGATATTGCAGAATCTGCACCGACTTCTTGCGTTTCCTTAGCTTTTAGAGTGGTTGGTTGGGCGCTGGGTAGTGATTTTGGTCTAGATTATGCTAGGCCTGTGGTTGGTTTTGATGAAGCATCTTAAATGGGGAAGCTTTTGGCTTCACAAGTATTCGCGAAATTGCATTTCGTGTTTTTGCTAATGGAATGAACCAGTCAACAGGGTTGCAAAGAATCTGCGAGGTGTAATTTCACCTAATGTTGATTCAGTCTCCTTTTAAGTGACTGTTCGGTTTGTCTGCATTGGGTTCTTACAGAGTTTACCATATGTAAAATGTATAAGATTAATCATTCTCTGTAGAGTAGATGCTCTTTTGGTTGTCTGCAATTTTAAAAATTAACCGATCAGCTTGGTTTGGAAGCATGTTGATGTACCTGATTTTTGTTTATGTTTCTTCAAGCTGTTTCAAAAGCCAAGATATGGCCAACTCTGGTAAAGGAGCAAGTGGGAAGCATTCACCATTTCATGGCGTTGCCCTGAATGAAAGGATTCTGACCTCAATGACTCGACGATCTGTAGCTGCTCACCCGTGGCATGACCTGGAAATTGGTATCTCTGAGCCTTTGGTCCTTTACTATATCGTGAACCACTTATCAGTTTTGAACATCTAATGCTTACGTAGTTTGTCATTAGTAATCATTTTAACTCTCTATTTTCAAGTCCTGATGTTACAGTTTATTTGCTATTTGAATTGCAGGACCAGGTGCTCCAGCAGTTTTTAATTGTGTAAGTTTGGAGGAACGATCTCTCTCATGTGGATTGTAGCCATCATTTTCTAAACCATGTGAATCTCAAGAGCTCTGTCGTTGTGCAGAGTATATGAAAAACTGACAGTGTCCCTTTGTGGATTGTAATCTGCATATGATTATTTGTCTCAGCATTACATCTGCTATTTTGTTTTGTTCTTTCACCATATACATGTTGAACCCTTTGTATAGGTCGTTGAGATTAGCAAAGGTAGCAAGGTGAAGTACGAGCTTGACAAAACCACTGGTCTTATAAAGGTCCTTCCTTTTCACTGTCTGCTCCACTTGTTACAGTTTGTTCTCAGGCTTAGCAAATTTGCTTATCATGTTGCCTAGGAGTTGTACTCTATGTAACTTGCCTCATAAGTTCATTGGGTACAATATGTGGTACCATTTCTTCATTAGGGCAGGAAGATCTTTTAAAATAGATGGTGGAAGTACTGCACTTATATTGACGATGATTATCTAATTTGTTAATTAAAACAAGACGTTGAATTGAGGATTGAAGGCTCTCCTTTAGTCATGTGATCCTTAAAATAAAGTTGCATATGACGTGATTGTCACATTTGCGGAGATAGCCATCAATGGATGTCTTGCATGGAGAAAGGTTGTCCTTGATCTTTCATTTTATCGATGTCAATAGTTAATTAGCAAGCGCTAATGAGTGAAGAGAAATCTCTTTGAATCAAGGTCATGTTATTTAATCCTTAGAGAGTCAAACAACATTTGTTGGACATATCCTCTATTCTACCTGCACTTAGCTGTAGGACCACCTTGTAGATGTAGAATTTGGCCCGCTTGGGTGCAGATATGTAATATTTCCAGTTGACATGGAAGAGCAGCGTGACTGATGCTTAAGTAAGGACAGGTTGATCGTGTTCTCTACTCTTCAGTGGTTTACCCGCACAACTATGGTTTCATCCCGCGACAATTTGGCGAAGATAGTGATCCCATGGACGTATTGGTACTGAGATGCAGGTAGATTATCTTTGAACACAATATTTTAATCACTTTCAAAGCTTTCTACTTCAGCTTTAATCATATGAGGAATTTCGATGCTTCTTCTTACAGGAGCCCATCTTGCCTGGTTCATTCCTCCGTGCTCGGGCTATATTGGATTAATGCCAATATTCGACCAGGTAATGGCTTAATTTTAGATATGTTCTGTTGCTGACGCGGTACACAATTACAAAAAGCCAGAGAGGAAACGTGAGAGGAAAATTTATAATTTCATCTCTAAAATGGTGAGACCACTGAACTATATCCATCTGGCAATAATTTTGAGGTCTTATACATTGCAACGGTCTGATTCTTTTTGCAGGGTGAAAAGGATGACAAGATTATTGCTGTTTGTGCTGATGATCCTGAGTTTCGCCATTACACGGACATTAAGCAGCTTCCTCCCTCATCGCCTTGCTGAGATCCGGCGTTTTTGAGGACTGTATCCCTTTACGACAATTCAGTTCTTGAACTTTGCTTATTAGGAAGTTGTAATAGCTAGTATAATCTACTATGTCAAATTCAGTCACTTAGCTTGCTCAATCACACTATCAAAACAACTTAGTGAACCAAAGTTTTGCAGTATTGGTGAAGATGCTATAGCTATAGTTACTATTTCTTCAAGAATTCACTGTCCAGACTAATACCTTGCTGAGAGATACATGATTCCTTTACTAGTTGCGGTTGACAGACAAGAAGAATGAGAACAAGGTGGTTAACGTTGAGGACTTTCTGTAAGCTGAGTCTGCCATTGAGCGCCATCAAGTACTCCATGTGAGTGTTCTTCTCTCTTTAAGTGGTTTCAGATGACTTTCTTTGGTATACTTGGGTACAGCATGCGAAGAGTCTTTTAGTCTGTTTAGGAACTAACTTGATTTTTTCTTTATTTATTATCTCTTCAAATTATGGTTCCCAGAATTGACTTATTATGTCATGTTTTTCCATAAATTGTGTCCATTTATCTTGGTAACCTTATCTGCAGGGACTTGTATGCATCTTACATTGTCGAAAAGCTTGAGGCAGTAAGGAAGATGGGACGAGAGGATCAATGTTGTGTTTGGTAGTTATGGTTGAGGCCAATAGACTCCTTGCTGAATGCCCTTCTTGGCAAGTTTTAGCATTTCGAGTAAAGTTAGTCAACTCTTCTTATTCTTCTTCTGAACAGTCCTGATGCTGTAGTTTCAGCCTTTGGCATCTATCTACTCTCTGAATACTACAAGTAAAGAATCATGAGAAGGACAAATTAAATTGTTCATAAGCCCATGATGGAGCATGTATCACAACCTATAAGTACAATATATCGTGGTTTCATTATATCAGTACAGATGAGTTCTACGGTCGAGAATTGTGCTTATTTCACTGGGCCGATTTGCTTTGGTAGCTACACCCTCGCTGTTTTTGCTTAGTTCACTTGGTCATGCTCTCCCGAGGACAAATCGCACTTGCTTGTCTATCTGTTTCTTTCCTTTCCATGTATAGGATAGTTGTTTTGGCCAAAACGGAGGGTGGACAGTTTGAACTAGGAAATACCCGAATCTTTTCTATTACTGAATGGGCTATTTGACTTGTTCTAAAAAAAAAAAAAAAAAGAATGGGCTATTTGACTGAGTGGAAGTGTCATTATTGAAATTGTACAGGACTGGGCTTTGATCTTAAGTACGGAATGGCGTTATATCGATACCATAAACTTTGTTTTCAAAAACAACTTTACATGTCCCGCAAGACCCTCGAATCGAATCCACCATTAATGAACTTTGTCCGGAGTTTCGTCCTGGAGACTGAAAACCCTGTCATCTGTCGGTTCAATAATCCGCAGAGACTCCATTAGGTCTCGAGCTTTTTATCCCTCCGGACCCGCGGTGACTAAAATGGCAGAGCAGAGTCTTTAAGAAAAGCTCTGTTGGGGAAGCCCAAATTGGGGGAGGCTGTTGGGCCAGGGCACTTTCACTGGTTTTTCTCTGCATTTGCTCTATATATTCAAATTCTTGCGAATGTAATTCGTCTTGACTACGTTTTTAAGCTATATTATGCATTTCAAAGAGCAGTAACAAATTAATTTTACTAGCGGGACAATCTAAAAATAAAATTTCGCTTGATGCGTAATGTGATATCCCTACATAATTTTGCTGTTTTTGATCCCATGACGTTTGTGAAATATTTGCTTTCACTCTTTTGAAAGTTCCTAGCATTTCGAACTTGTTTTGCCCAGGATCTTTTGTTCATTTTCTTTTTCTTGATTGGATTGTTTTACCCTAATTACCCATTGACAACTTGTGAGAGATTTCGAGTAGATATTACAGGTTATGTATGAAAAAAGAGCAATACTACATTTATTAATTTTGATTTGCAAAATTAGTTTATTAAGTGATGCTAGACTCGACTTAAATTTTAAATAAGTGGTTATATTCAATAACTAATAGCAGCTTGATATATTATTTAGTAAATTAATTTTGCAAATCAGCATTAAAACTAGCCTTCTTCATAAAAAAGAAGAAGAAGAAGAAGACACTGCTGTAATAGTAAGCTGGGATGATTAAGAATAGAAGCAACACATCATCTTTCCTCGTAGTTTTTTTTTCACTAAGTAGAAAATTGTGATTTTTTCTCTAAGCAAAATGGTAGAAAAGGAGTATTGAAAGCTAGCCACACCTTGAGTTTCCACAAGAGTTTCAAGTTTGTAGTGAATATGTTCGATCCGAATCATAATTATAATAAATTTTGAGTAAACTTGTCATCATTGCACCATTAGATGCAAGTCAAGGTAAAAAGTCGAATTCATCACGTGCTCAATGTACAAGCCACCTCTATGCCATAGGCAAATTGGGATTTTATAACTCAGGTTAAAAGGACTCATAATCAACCAACCCTATCAAACTTGACCAGTACTCAATGTAGAAAATGTACTTATGTCACCAAAAATATCACTAAAGTCGGCCGCGGTTGCAACTCCAACAGGCCGACACGTGGCGCAGGACGATAGGCCGTCTCCGCAGATAAAACGCGAACTTTATGCCTCGTCAGCGACGTTGCGCCCCCTCTCCCTCTTCCCTTTCTCTCTCCTCCATTTCCTCACTACCAACAACAGTCTCTCTCTCTCTCTCTCTCGCAGCTCGGAAAACGCCGCCGTCGCGAGCCGCCGGCGCCGCCGCTCAGCGATCCTCGATCGGAGGCCGGGGAGGGAGAGGATGGGCACGCTGGGGAAAGCGATCTACTCCGTCGGGTTCTGGATCCGGGAGACCGGCCAAGCCCTCGATCGCCTCGGGTGCCGATTGCAGGGGAGCTACTACTTCCAGGAACAATGTACGTCTCTCTACCCATCGTTCCGCGCGGATATCTTTCGTTATTAGCTCTGTTCGGTGCGGAGGCGATTGGAAACGAGGATCGGTGGAGGAATTTGGGGATTCCGGAGGTGTGGTGTTGGTGGTGATATTGTTGGATTGATGGAGTGATGATTGTTTGCGGTGCTTTTTCGGGCGGCGAGTGATTGATTGAGGTTTACGAGAGTGGTTTTGCCGTCGGTTTGATGGTGCAGAGGTGAAAAAAATGAGATTTTAGGTGGATCCCGCTATGAAAACCGCCCTGTTCAGTTAGTCAAGCGATGGAGGCTGGTGTAGGGTTTTGTAAATTGTTGGGAGCATGGGGTTTTCCTCTATATTCTTTCGAACTTGACTTTAGTTGGACTGCAATTTGACCGCAATTGCCTACTGGAATTTATCGCAAGACATAAGGCATTAAATGGGTACTATAACAGTGAGCTTCCGTGATAGTAATTTCTTGGTGAATTCATAATTATCGTGAGCATCATGTTAATCTTCTATATTCCACAAAAAAATGAGCGTTACTTCCAAATCAGTTGTAGAACAGTTGTTATACAGCCCTCTCTCTCTCTCTCTCTCTCTCTCTCTAGTAGGTTGTACATAGTTTGCTCAATTGGCTCAAAGGCACAACGTTTCTCATCTATGCATGAATGGAAGTAGTATTATGTCCAAAAAACCCGATTGCTTCAAAGGGGAAAATCTCTCTTTTGAATGGTTGAAATTACTGATGCCATTAGACATGTTTTAGCTAGAGAAACTACAGATACTTATCTACAGTTTGGTTTCTTGGAACCTGGACAAAGCATTTTTGGGGGAATTTTAGTTAGCTATGGAGTGAAACTTACGATTTTCGTTCCATACCAAAATCTGTTGATGACTTGAGGGGGAAAAAAAAGCCATAGCCCCTCAAGGATATGTTTGAAGAATCTGTAGGTACCTTGTATCCCTATTCTCTACAAGGTGACCAACCTCTTTTTGGTCATGATTTAGCTGAGTGATATTGTTACTACAAGCAATTTAATGAAGAGGGGTCTTGGCTGTACCGGGTCAATCTTGGTTCAAGCTATGAGGAGAGTGGCTTATCACTTGTTGACCTCTTGTCTTCTACTATTATTAATGCCAGAAAAACGACATTTCCTCATACTTTGCAGTCAAATTTTTTTGCACCTGATATTCCATCCTTTATTGAGTTTAATTCTGCAATTTGTCTTCTAGTTGTGCTATTACTAAATATAGACTGCCTTCAATGCATTTTTTGTTACTGTATCATGTCATGCTTCAAATGCTCAACTCTCGTCAGTGTCTTGGATATGATGAGGTTTTTAACTTGAACAACTCCATGGAGAAGTGTCTGGTATTGTCAATTTGAATTTCTTGTTTGAAATATGAGGGAATATGTCAACTATTCAAGGCTGCCTTGCTATGTAATGTGGCTAGCAACATTGGCTATTTGCTTGACACAAACCAATGTTTGTATAGTGGGGAAGATATGTCAAGCACAATCTTGCTGTGATGGGAGTGAGGGAGGAATTTACATACTGGCACATGTTACCTGGTATAATGTGCAATTATAGAGCCAAAATAACTGTGAGGGCACTGAAATGCATCGTTTAAGGTGGTGCATTCTTTCTGTTCTTAAATTTATTTGAATCTACTTTTACATTCACACTTCTGATTTTTGTTTTTTGTTTTTTTTTTTTTTTTTTTGGGTGCTTGCTAGGACATTCTACAATACCCTCTAAACTGTTTTGGTCCTGAAAATTAACAATGGATCTTTAGTGAAGACATAGATTAAAATAAAAAAGAGAACAGTGGATCCAAATGGTTGCTATTTTAGCTTTGTATTTCATATGTTGGCTGTATAAGAATTGGACTTCAGTCTTATACATTTACAAAGGTGAGAGGTGAGAGAGGACATTCTGTTCTTATCTTTCTTTCTCCTTGTCCTTTTTTCCAATCACATAAAAGGTTCCATATAAATTATACCAATAGGTGTAAAAGGGCCTTCTTGCTGCCATCATTGCCTTTTTCTTGTTTTCAATTTTCATTCTCTGAAAAAACTGGTATTATAGTGCACATTAGTTTGCATAACATAGAACGTTCTCACTAGACCTGAACTGCTTAGGCTCTATTTGGTAGTCCAGACAAGAGCCAAAAATAGGATATGTGCTTAGTGGCATACTTTGGACTGGACAGACCTGGATTTGGTCAAATAAATTCGGAATAAACTATTCGGGTTTAGGGGTGGGATAAAATTATTGCACCTAGATTGGATGACAAAATTTTCTTTTAATAACAAAAATGCGAAAAGAAGCATAATCATGTTAAGGAATGAACAGCGGTGCCACCATGGGGGCACCACTCACAACCACTATGCGTTGGTCACCAGAGATCTCTCTCTCTCTCTCTCTCTCTCTCTCGTGTCCAAATATGCCCACCACAGACCACCATTGTAACATCACATGTGGTGGCCG